>RPFO01000331.1:0-64560 GCA_009746045.1 Mesostigma viride | reverse complement strand
GGAATGTAACTGCATTTCCGTCCACCGCTTGACGTTCTGCCCCGTGCCGTCGTACAGCGGTTTCACGCCCCCCACGACCTTGGCCCTTTCCGGAAGAACGGTCGTCTCCAGGAACGTTTTTTCCGTCATCCGGTCGTTGATCTCCTCGCTCATGTGTCCCAGACCGCCCGCGACTCCGGCGCGAGCGGCGCGACTCAAGCCGTCCAGGTGCACGGAAAGCTTCGGCTGATCGATCTGAGCCTGCTGAGGATTCGGTTTCGCGATGATGAACGTCGGGTCCGGCGTCATGTAATTCACGATCAGGTTGTCCTTGACGTTCGGCAACAAGTGCGACCGCGTCCCCGTGGCCGCTAGCGTGTTGTCATAACCTCGTCGGCGATCTGATGTGAATCTGCCGTGGAATTGTTGCGTCTCGACGACCGGCTTCGTGGTCATCGGCTCGGCACCCGGCCGCGATTTTTTCCAAAGCTCGTTCTCCTCCGTCTTCTTGAATTCCGTCTTGCGACGTCGTTTATCTTTAGGAGGTTCGACGTGCATTTTCAGCAGCGAGCTGTTCCGCCCCATGCCCGGTATGGCACCGGGGGCGGACAGGTAGTCGGGCTCTGCGGGCCCGTACCCGCCTCGGGACGTGTACAGCGGGACCATCGGGTAGCCTAGCGAATCCCCGAGGTTGACGCAGTCCGGGTTCGTGACGGGGGCAGGGTACTTGGTCTGGTTCTCGGCCATGGGGAGCATCTGAGTGTAGGGCGCGCGAATGACGGGTTTCAGGAAACGGCCGCCCATATCTAACTCCTCTAGATCCGTGTCCGCCGCTCTGGGCGGCTTGCTAGCGGTAGTAGGGCGTAAGACGTATCCGGCGATAGCGACGGCGGAGAACACGGCCAACATCTCCTGGATATATAATGATTGTAAAGATTAATTTACCGGTCTCTCCGCTGGAGGCGGTTTCTGCGTGCTCGTGACGATCGGGAAGAACAGATACCTGTCTTCCCGTTTCGTCTGATCCCAATACATGTTCATGTAAGGCGCCAAGTTCCTGTCGTCGAGCGTGATCGTGCGATTGTTGTTCGCGGCGACGACGCCCCCCTTGATGCGCATGCTCTCGATAGACGGGTCGAACCTACCGCCCAGTGTGACGTAGCTAGACATCTGATCCGGAGTCACGGGAAAGCCGACGCTGTTGTCTAATTGCACGTCGAAATCGCGACCCTTTTGGACCGCGAGGGAGGGAGTCTCGTGGATTTGGACGTCCCCGGGGCTAGGACCGGATGCGACCCCCCGCCGGAGTCGTACGGCATCGACGGACTCGTTTCGAGCAAAGGGTTGGATGGTTCGGACGCGTAGTTCATGAATGCGCGTATATATTAGCAATTAGAAAACATTACCACCGATCCCGACGGTTTCGGGCGGCCTCAAGGCCAGTTGTGTCTCGACGAACGGTCCCTGGTCGATGGTCCTCCTGGTCATCCAGAGCCACCCGCGCGGGTCGTCCAGTTTCTCCTTGAACCTCTGGTGACAACAGGCACGGTACGAGGTTCTCCTCGCCATCGCCTCGGACACGAATATGATGAAGAGAACCATCAACAATATCGCGAGTCCCAGCATCTCTACTTATATGACGCCGACATAAATTCCGTTTATTCGCCGACGGTGCTCTTTAAATTGCACCACCACCGCTCGCGGTCGTCGGGCGCGACGTTGTTCGCTATATAGTTTTGCAGGGCTTTCGCGCTTTTGGGCAACGGGGCCGGAGGGGCGACGTCGATCATCGAAGAAGGAAAATCCGACAACCGGGTGCACATGGAGACGTTCGGGATCCCGTCGTCCTTGAGATGCACGAGCGCGTTGTGCCAAGAGGCGTCTCGCGACAAGATGTAAACGGTGTCGCGGTCCGTTATTTCTCGGCCTCGCACTCTTCGTCCGAGGTCGTAGTGAAATAACGAGTCCGCGGCTTCTCGCATCATCGAGTCGGATTGCATGATTTCGGCACCTTTGGGCGTCGGACCCGTGTACGCCCTCCCGCAATATGCCACCACTCGACACAGGTCTGCTCTAAGACACCCCGCATCCTTGGAACACTGGTCCAGATCGACGAACACGACGGGTTTTCGCGTGTCCTCGCTCTCGGCCATGGTAGTTTTTTTCGTTATTTAGTAATCACAAAATTTTATTGGCTGGTAAGACTAATCATTTACACGCGGCGCAGGAGGTGCTCCACGGCCCGGCGACGGTTATCCACCGTGTTGCTCAGGCCCAGCTTCCTCAACTCCATGTCGCGGAGGCGTTTCGCCTCCACCATGGAGTCCCCGAGTGGACCCCCCTTGCGTTCGTGGACGGAGCTGACGAGTTCGTTCCAAGGCCCGATCGTTTTGCCGAAGTTGCGCGAGGCGACGGCGCTCTTCTTCCGCGATACGATACGGTACCCTCCGTTTCCGTCCGACCTCCTCTCCAGATCTTTCGCGGTCAGACCGCCCGACGTACGTGTCGCGGTGCCGTTCATGACCTGTCTATAACTTCCCCTAGGCATGATGGTGCGTATAGAATTGGAACGAGATTTTTTTTGCGTATTCGTGAGAAACCATGATTCTGCTGGCCGCTTCGACGACGGCGGTCGTGCTGTACTACCTGTATCGAATGGCGCGAGACCAGATGCACGGGGAGGAACAGGGGGGCGGGGAGCCGCGCGAGGAGCCGCAGCTAAAAGAATTCCGCGTACACGGTGGGAAGATGTGTGACGCGTGAACGTCGGATGCCGTCCAGACGGACGACGAGAGCCTTCTCTCCTTCCTCCTGCACGGTCTTGTCGTAATCCTTGATCGCTTTCCGCTGCTGGGTGGAGAACTTCTTCACCTGCCGCTCTCCGGCCTCTCTGACTTTGTCCTGCGTCTTCTGGAGCTCCTGGTTCATGAAGTCGATCCGGTCGTTTTCGCGGCTCTCCACGATCTTCTGTTCCGCATTTCGTATCTCCGTTTGCACGCGGGTCGTCTCGTCTCGCAGCCTTCGCAGGACCGAAGAGTCCGGCCGCAGGTGACTGACCATGCAGGGGAGCTCCTTCCCCGTCTCCAGGTCCTTGATCCGGATCCACGGGTTGTGCATGACGCCGTACGGAAACTTGGTGAAGCTCGGGTCGGCCCGCGGATGGTCGGTGGGGGTAGGCACGGCGACGACCTCCGCTCTCCTCCATCGCGTGTTCTCGTCCGTCGCGCCGCTCCTACCGGTGTGGTACCGGACGAGGTCTCCCTGCGCGTACTCTTTCGCCGATCTCTTTCGACACGCGGCCCCGTCCGCGACGATTCTCGCGTCACGGGCGTCCGGGGGGCAGAGCGTCAACTTGGGGTATCGCTCGAGCATGAGACGGGGACTGGCTTCCGGATCCGCCTCATAGTCCGCCACGTCCTTCATCTCGGGGTTGCGATAGTCGTGCACCTGGTTCGACGTTTTCGCCGGTTTCGACGGGTCGGGGAACTTGCCTTCCACGAACCGGGCCGTGCACCCTCGCCGCTTCCCGTCCACGTGGCGGACCATGCGCTCGACGGAGCTGAATCCGGAACACAGAATGAAGTTCTTCACCGCGTGCGGTCGAATGTGTTGATGAAACGCGTTGATGATGGCGATGGAGAGGTTTTTGCGACTGCGCTTGTTGCGCGACGTCTGCTGCCGAACGTAGTGTTTTCCCACGTTGAAAGCCAGCTCGATGGGGTTGAACTCGGGAGAGTAGGGAGGAGTGAAGACCAGGGCGAGCGAGCGGGACTGCCACGAGTTCTCGGTCGGCGGTAAGAGCAACCCGTCGCCCGCCCCTCTCCCCCTCAGCATCCTGGCGTTCTCGCTCAACTCCCCGATGGGGAAGACGCGCGAGGCGTCGGGCAGGGCTTTGTTCTTGCCGAGCTCGGAAGCCGTGGGGGGGAATGGTACGACGCGCCGTCCATTATGATGGTCTTGCCGTTCACGAAACTCGGAGGAAGGCTTTTCAGGAACATCTTGAAGTAGGAGCTGTTCGGAGTGAACGGAGAGGATCCTAGGTTGCTCTCCCGTCTCTGCGAATTCAATAAACGAATTTCTGGGACCCTCTCTTTCGTCTCGTAGGACTTCGTGACCTCGCTTCCCCGTTTTTTCAAACCGGAAACGATGTCGCGGAAATTCACCGGGAAATGGTCGCCGTTGTAGTGCGGGTCCGCGACGAGCACGTTGTCCGACTTCTCGTAGGTGTACCCTTCGCCCTGTCGTTCCGGGATGTACCGAGGTTCGCCCAACAGGGACTTGTCTCCCTCGAAGATGTGCACGATCTTCCACAGTTGACACACCATCTCGTAGGGTTTCAGATACACGAACGTGTTCGAGGATTTGGGCACGCGCACGCCGATGTTGATCGATTTGAATATGGCGTGAACCAGCCCGCGGTTGCGAGCCGTCTGCTTTCTGCGGTTCGCGCCAGGGTCCGAAGTCCACAGCGCCGCGTACTCGCGCGAATACAGATCGTGAGCTCGAGACTTGTAGCCCTTGTCAAGCTCCCTACGCAGCGGTAGTGTCACGTCGTCCGAGAACAGCGCCACGAACATCTCCTTGTAGCTCTTGTGTTTCATGGCGGACACCAGGAAATCCAGCGCCGATTGCACACCGTCCTCCGCGTCTTCCGCCATATCCCCCCTGCCGGAGTTGTCGAACGTAAGCCCGCTCGTCCTGGCGTCCTCCGCCTTCTCCTTGGTCATGGTGGCGACGTTCCAATCCGGGTTGCCGCCGTCCATCCACGTCGGGTCGCTCAGGTCCTCGCCGTAGCGAAGAGAGTCGATGGAGTAATTGTGCTCGTTGAAAAAACTCGAGAACGCGAAATCGTGAGCGGCCAGGCGAAGGACGAACTGGATCCTCTCCGTTCTTTCCTCCTCGCTCAACTCGTGTTCCCCCTCGCCCCCGTCGTCCCCGTCGCCGTCGCCTCGACCGCGCAGAGGGACGATGGAAAGCACGGGAGTGAAGGTGGCGTTCTTCGATTTGTCGAGAAACCCCTCCTCTTCCATCGACTCCCAAAACTCCCTTCGCATGGTCAAACACGAGACTTTCTCCCCGTCGAGCTCCAACTCGTCCGAGTTTTTTCCCCTCACCCAGAACCGGATCTTGTCCACATTGGCCACCACTTGACTCGCGCGGGGTAGCGTCCCGTTCGCGAACAGGTCGACGAAAAACTCGTGACTCGCCAACCCCGATAGCGCGTCGCTCAATCGGTGCAATAGAATCTCGTGTTTCGCCCGTCGCTCGTCGCCCCCCGTGCGATAACACCAGTCGCCCACGATCAGACAAACCCCCTTCCACCACACCTTGTTCTGAAGCGTCTCGGCCACGGGGGCCATGGACGGGGAGTCCAACAGCGGATTCTGGTTGGCGATCCGGCCGGGAATGGGGGGGAAGATCCGCAGAAAGAAGCACGGCCCCTTTTTGTCGTCGTCGGGCCACTTCATCGCGGCCAACACCTCCGTCCTAGAATCGGACTGCTCCCTCTTGCGGATGTACGGCATTTCCCCCTTCTTTGCCCATCCGCGAGGCAGCGACATGTTCATGACGACGCTGAACTCGTCCACGAACACGCAGTCCTCGGCGTAAATGTGCCCTTGGAACTTCACGAAGTTCTTCTTCGCGAGCTGGACCGCCTCGTTATCCTTCTCGACGTGATCGTAGTTCAGCACCTTGAACGAGAGCTCGTGTCTCCGGCGCGCGACGACGACGTCTTTCGCGTCTATGTGCGGCTTGTCGGGGAGGGACGTCAATATCCCTTTCAATTCGTGGAGGAGTTCGATGGCCGTGACCATCTTGGTGGGGTCGTTCGGATGTTCGACCTCACTCTGCATTTTCTCTAGCGGCCCCCACACCTGTTCGGCCCCCACGTGGCGCTGGTTGGATCTCGAAAGACGCTCGAAATACACGATATCTTCCGCTGTCAGCTGAGGTGCGGATAATTGAATGCTCGCCAACAGCTGCAGGACCGCGTCTTTTTTGTCGCCGAACGCCTTTTCCAATCTCGTCTGCCGATGCCTGTGCTGGAACGTAAGTTCGCCGTTCGTCTCGTCGACCACTTTCGCCTTTCGCGCCAGAGGCCGCAACACGCTCGATTGCACTAGGGTCCGATCCGCGTAATCGACGTTGTTGAGTTTATCCGACACGTACAGCTTGTGGTACTTCCACGCCGTCTTGCGGTCGATCCCGTACTTTTGCGCGATGCTCTCTAACGTCGTCTGGCGCGGGACCTGTTCTTTCGCCCTCTCGACCTCCAATGCGACTTGCTGCCGGAAATGGAGACTGTGTGCCTTCCCCCACTCGATAGGACGCGGCTCCATACAATGCCCCTAGAAACAATTACCACTCACGACGCTTGTCGAAATCGACCTTCGGCACCGTCAAGAAACGGGTCGTGTCCGCCCACTCCGTCGGCTCCTGGATGGACATGTAGGTGTCGCGAGGACACACGCACGCCTCGTCCGGCACCGTGCCTAGAGCCCTGCCGGGCGTGTAATTGCTGTACGGATTGTTCTTGAGGTCGCACTCTCGCTTTCTCTGCTTCTTGCGCGTATCGAGCCGTTCGTCTATGGTGAACACGGCGTGGGAAACGATGAAAAGAAGGATGCCTAAAACCAGCAGCTGCCACCCGTCCGCGATCATGCGCGGACTGCCGCTGGATATGCCTATGAGGAAAGCCAGCGCGCCGAACAGAAAGATGTAGAACGAGAACCGTTTGGCCGCCAAGCACTTTTCGCGAGAGCTGAGGGCGGACGTGAACGGCCAAAAGGTGGTGGGTGAGTCCAACAATCCGTTGAAAAAGGACATTTCGTTTATATTAGATGCGCATAGTTTTTAGACAGGCGGCAACGCCTTTGCGTCCGACTGCGCCCCGTCGGGCTCGGCGGGCCCGTCGGTCAGCTCCTTGCTCATTCTACCGATGAGTTGAGACATCAGCTGGAACGGGTCCCCACCCTCCTTCTCCAACTTCATCGCCAGCTGTTCGGCCACGAGCTCCGCCTGCTGCATGATCTCCGCGGGGATCTGCGTGATGCCGATTCCCAGCATCAGGAGAGAGTGCAAGTACTGCCAGATGGCCTCCTTGGTCGGGGTGGACGCCTTGGACCACAGCTCCTCGATATTGATCCCCTGCAGCACCTGGATGTTCTTGGCCGTCCCGTCGAGGAAAAACGTCGCGTCCCTGGCCATGATGCGCTCCACGTGCGCCTGCGCGGATTCCATGAACGCCTCCGCCGGGGCGCGCGGGGAAGTCTTCTGGGCGAGGCTCAGAGCCGCCAAAGCCCCGGCGATGCCCTTCTCCTTCGGAAACGCCAGCTCGAGCTCCTCCAGGAACTGCCTCAGCAGCTTGTTGAACGCCTTCACGGACGACATGGTATTTGAAACAGCCTGAGATAAAGTGGAACGGGATTGGGACGAAGAAAAAATTTCGAAGTATATTAGATAGAATCGACAATGCTGACTGGCATCGAGAAAGTGAAAAAGTACGCCTTCATCGTTTTGTTCGCCTTCGTATGCTCGTTCATCGCCGGTTTGATCTCGAGCGACATTGGACCGAGGACGAGCCCGGAGAACCTGAAAGAACGCGCGAAGACTCTACAGTTTTGGGGCGGAGGGGGCGTCTTCTTCGTCATCGTGGTGATCGTTCTATACGTGTTCACGAAAAACGACTAGAACGTCGCCCAGCCGTGAGCGCGTTTAGTGAGCCCCGAAAAAGTCAGCGAGTATGGTAAGTGACATGGACGTCAAAGTCAAGATCGACGGGCACATCCACAAGTGGACCTTCCCCGCGTCCGCGGTCCAGGGGCTTAGCAACCTGACCGGCCTCGAGGACCTCCAAGCGTGCAAGAGACTCATGAAGACGCTCGTCGTCCGCCTGGCCGCGGTGTTGGAGACGAGGGACCTGAGGGAGACGGTAAGCGACGCGGAAGTGCTCTGTCTCATGCAGATCCAAGCGCAAAAGGACATCCCGGAGCAGATGAAGAAGGATGTGGAGTTGATTTTGGACGGGTGGAAATCCGCGGAGGAGACCATCGCTCTCGACGCGAGGAGGGCGCTGCGAGCGTTGGAGCGTCTGATCCCCGTCCTGCTCTCGTGCGCCAACAAGGAGGAGTTCGAGAAGTTCTTCTCCCAGGTGCTGTATCCCGTCACGGAAGAGAAGGAGGTGAAGTGCATCTCCAAATTCCTGAACGTGATCGCCGATTGGATCGCGCTTCCGGAACTCCCCGTGGGCGACGACAGTCATTACATCGAGAAGTATATCAAGCGAATCTACGCCCAGCTCGTCGAGCCCGCGCTCAAGACGAAGAGGAGGGAGGTGGTGGCGAAACGGTTCAAAACGGCCGCGGTCACCATGGACGAGTACGTCGACTAGACGGCCGGCCGCCATCGCGGTTCCTGCGATAATGCGTTCGAATGCGCCGAACCCAATTCTATGCCACTAGTATACCATCGAATATGGGGACTCCTCTCTCCGAAGCGTACAGCTTTTCGCCGTCCGGCGAGGACACTCGCGTGCCCATGGCCACGCCCATGCACCCCTCCGGAGACACGCCTCCTTTTCAGGAGACGATCGCGCCGAACCCGCGCGGCAGTTTATCGGCCCCCATCGCGCCGTCTCACATGAGGCGCTCGCCGCAGTCGCAGGCCGCGCAGGGGGTGCAGGCTCACCAGGGGCCCAGCCCCGCGGAGATCCACGCGGCACGGCTGCGGCAACAGGCGATCATGGACTGTCGCATCCGACAGATCGCGGGAGAGGAGGCTCGCAACAACGCCATCAAGTACATCGTGGCGGGCGGCGTCATCGCGGCCATCGCCTTTTACCTACTGAACAAGAGATGGGAAACGAAATCCGTGGCGTCGGGAATGGCAAACACGATGATGACCGCCGTACCCCGGCCTTAGACACACGTAAAATAAATTACCTTGTTCCTAATAAAGAATGTCTGTCTTGTGCTCCAACTTGGGCTCTTCGCGTCTCCTCCGTTCCTACATGAACGAGCTGTGGTCCGACGACAACCTGTCGGCCACCAACCAGAACATCAAGATCGTAGGCATGGAATCCATCGACCTGGTTCCGAACAAGAAGCAGTTCAACGACGTGGGATCTCTCGTGCTGGACGCCTCCAACAAGGTGATCTGCCACGGGAATCTCGAGGTGCTGGGCGGCGTGGACCTGCCCACGGTCACGGTCACTAGCGCCAACTACAGCAAGGACAACGACACGGTCGAGTCCGGCAACGCCGCCATCACGTCCAAGAGTGCGCATCTCGTTCTGAAGGGCGTCTCCTCCTCCTACGAGGTGATCGCCGAGGACAGCCGTCTCGTGGCTCACAAGCCCGCCCACACCGCGGACATCGTCACTCCTCCGGACGCCTTCGCCGTGCGGTGCGAGAGCGGCAACGAGAACTTCGACCTTCGCATGGGCTTCTATCACAACTCGGGGCTCAACAGCGGCAATCAGACGGGCGCCACGGACTGGCGGGCTCAGATCGACGCGGGCACCAAGGATCTCGAGGTGTACTCCGGATCCCAGGCCCGCGTCACGGCGGCCGACAAGGTCCGTCTCGCCGCCAACAACAACGTCGAGATCGTGCCCAAGACCACCGTGCGGGGAGAGGACCCGGACAGCAAGATGGTCGTGACGTTCAACGAGTCCCTCGAGAGCTCCTCCCACGCCTACGCGACCAACGCCACCATCCTCACGGTGGCTTCGAAGGGCGGGGCCTCCAACAAGGGCGAGCACCTGTGGATCACGGGCGACACCGCCGTGTCCGGCTCCAGCGTCGCCGTCGAGCACGTCAAGTTCACCGACGCCGCCATCACCACCAGTCGCGACGCCCTGTCGCTGTCCGGCGCCACCGCCGTCAACGTGAACAGCGATCTCGTCCTCACCAAGACCGGCGGAAGCGGCGGCAAGCTCACCACCTCCGTCGGGGGGCTCGAGCTCACCTCGGCGTCCGGCGAGATCAACGTCACGGGGAACCTGAACGTCACGGGCACCTACAACAGCGTGAACACCGTCACCACCACGGTGCAGCTGCAGGACAAGCTGCTGGCTCTCGGCACGCCCGCGGACGTCACGGTCTCCTACTGGCCCTTCGACGCCGGCACTCCCGCGACCGACACCGTGGCCGCCGTCAGCATGTCCATCACCGGGGCCGTGCTCGCCAACCAGAGGCTCGAGGTGACCGCCGCCGGTCACAACGCGTCCGCCTCGTCCGCCTCGTGGCCCTACGGCTCCGTCGGCGTGCAGGTCTCCGCCAACGTCACCCCCGTCTCCGCGCTTCCCACCTCGAACTCGTTCCTCCTGGCGTACGGCTCCATCGGCGGCGTATACCTGCGCCTCTACTACCACCAGGCCTCCGACAAGCTGATCCTGACGGACGGCGTATACACGGCCACCACCACCAACGCGGCGCTTCTGACGGCGGGCACGGCCGCCAAGATCGTCGTGCGCAGGGACCCGACGACGTCCTCCGTCTCCCTGCTGGTCAACTCCGTCCCCCAGGTGCTGGTGGGCGGCGGGGCGGGCCACCTGTCCGCCCTGGGCGCCCTGTCCTTCGCCTCGACACCCACGCTGTACCTGGGCCACTTCGGGGCGGACGCGTCGGCGGCCTCCTTCTACTTCGACAACGTGCGCGTCGAGTCCGTCACAAAGGCCACGAACGCGGCGTCCGATTCCGCGGGCATCATGGTGCAGGGCGACGGCGCGGTCGCGGGCGTCGACGTCGAGAGGTCCATCAAGTGGAACGCGGGCGTCAGCGCCTCCGCCGACCAGGACAAGGGCGATTACACAGGCTCTTATTGGGAGATCAAGGGAGGCCAGCTCGTCCTCACGCGATCCATAGACCCGGCCCTCCGCAAGGCGCCAGGCTCCTCCATCCTGCTATCAACCCTCCCGTCCTCCACCCTCGAGAAGGCCCTGTGGACGTTCGGGTCCGGTCTCGGATCGGATGTCGGCAGTCTGACGCTTGTCGCACAGGGCACCACTCCCGCCTCCGTCGCCGGAGGAGTCCTGAAGACGAACAACACGGCGCAGGGGAACGGAGCCGTTTCTGTCACCGACGCGGGCACCGTCCTGCCTCTCGGGACCACCAACATCACCGTCGTTGCCACCGTGCAGCCCAAGACGGCGCTCAACGTTGCGGGCGCCAATGGGCTGGAAATCTTATCGTACGGCGACAACAACCAGATTGGCGGGTTCTTGCGCGTGACCGTCAGCAGTGCCGGCAAACTCAGCGTGACCGACGGGTCGCAGACCAACGAGACCGCCGAGGTCGTCGTCGGGTCGAACGCCTTCGTCCTAGGCCTCCAGCTTGACACAGGCGCCCCGAAGCTCTTCATCAACGGCGTGCTGAGGGCGTGGACCGTTTCGAACGTCTCGGGCGTGAACATCCTCACTCGGCGGCTGTCCCTAGGCAGCAAGACGTTGACCACCGTGACGGGATACGACATCTGGTACGACGACGTGCGCGTGGCAAGCTCGCTCCTGAGCGGTGATTCGCAGCTCTACCGCTACAGCGACGAGTACGACGCCGCCCCGCTGACAGTATCCTACGCCTTCCGCATCGCGGACGACGAGTCCATCCAGCTTGTGAAGTGGCAGGGGTCGGACTCGTCGAATCTGGTGCTAGGGAATCCGCGGCCCGCGAACGACGCGGGGGTCAACCTGATGCCCGGTCTCGGCAACGGCGCGTCTGACCTGGCGGCCACGGACGTGGTGTTTGAGGCCCTGAACAAGCCCTAAACGTGAGGTGTATTCGTGAGAGTTTTAATGTGTATAGTATATAACCGAGAACATGCCTCCCCACCTTCTCTCGCCGCAAGGGACGTTGTATTTCAACTCCGTCCACACCAAGAGCATCACCACGCACAATGAAGATTTTACCGAGACCGGAGTCCTGCGAATCGTGCAGGACGGGACGAACATGAAGCTCGTGTACTATCGGGAAGGCGTGCCTCCGAATGAGCAGCCGTCCATCGTGTTCGGCGCGGACTCGGTGTCTCTCTCCTCCGGCACGACCAATCTCGAAGTGACACCGACTGGCGTCGAGGGGGGCGGCGGGGGAGGAGGATCGGCGGAGGTGTCGGGCATCACGGTGGTGGAGACCACGTTAGCGTCGCTCAACTTGCAAGGAGATGTGACGAATCCGGCGTACACGACCGGGAAACACAGCGTCTTGAAGTCGACGAACGACGACCTCGTGTTGTCCGGAGCGAGGGCACTAGACGGCGACGACACGCACGTGGTCACTGTGGGCGAGCTGCACGCGTACAAAGGAAACGGAGCGACGGGGTCTGGCGATGCCGTCAAGGTGTTCGGCAAGGACGTGTCCAACAATCTCGCGACGTTGAATCTGGGCGTGCACAAGAGTGCGGACTATACGAACACCGGGACGACGACGGCCCGCGCCACCCTTTCGTCGAGCGGCACGGCGGATTTGACGATCCGTTCTGGAGCCGAGCAGTTGAGGTTGGAGGCGACGGAGGCGGGGGCGAACGTGAGGATCGCGTCCTCCACGAGCGTGGACGTGTTCCCCCGTGTCCCGGACGATTCGGGAGACAACCCATCGGGGCATCTGGTCATCGACCATGTGACGCCCGGGGCGGTGGACGGCGACGGGTTCAACATCTCCTCACTGGTCATCAAGTCCACGGCTTCTTCGACTCTCGCGCTGGAGGCGGGGTCGGGAGTGGTCGACGTTCTAGGGTCGCTGGAGATAGGCAACGGAGGCACCAAGTACAGGTTCACGGTCAACGCGAACGGACAGCTCGAGGTGCAGAAGTGGGTGATGGGAGTCCTCTCGAAAACCGTGCAAGTGATGGAATGAACGAATTTTAATTAACGAATATATGAACGAATATGAACTTTCGTGAATTGTTTGTGCGTGTCGTCGTGGCGACCATCGTGCATTTTTTCGTCCACGCCGTCGCGGTATCTCGCCGTCCGGATCTGTCGAACGAGTCGCCCTGGATATTCGTCCAATTCGCGTTGTCCGTCGCCATAGCTCACGTCGTGCTCGAGACGACGGGCGTCAACAAGGCGTTCGAGGAGACTCGTTTTCCGCAGACGATCGCGAAGAAAATAAGCAAGTAATTTATACACAGTCGGCCCATGGCGCAATTGTTCGCGATGAACGCCATGTCCTCGATGCAATCACAGGGCGCTTCTCCCAACATCGCCGTGTCGGGCGACGGGGGGGTATCGGAGTCGGGGGCGCGGTTTTCCTGTTCCTGATCCTCTTGTTCACGGCCGCGGTGGTGACCATCATGGTGAAGTTCAGGTCCGCGTGGGCGTGGATCCGCGGACTCGCGTCCGGGATCATGGCAGGCGTGTTCAAGAGCGTGGAGATGGCGAAGAAAATTCTCAAGAAGATCGGGTGCGGCATCCTAGCGGCCATGGCGGCGAATCCGATAGGGGCCATCCTGTACGCGACGCTGAGAAAACGGTGCCAGAATAAAGAAGTCCCGTTCCTAGAGTTCGTCAAAAAGTCGTACGAGTTGGTTCAGAAGCAGTACGAGAATACGAGGGTGGAGGGCAAAAACCTGTCCCCCGAAGCCATGGCTCACAACGCGAAGTTGGAAGCGTTCCTGAGTACCTACAAGAAGCAGTGGCCCAAGGACTTCGACACTTTCAAGGACAAAATATACAATTACGAGTACAGCTACAAGACGACGGACGGAGAGACCGTGAAGGTGAAATTGGCGACGGCGGCCATCATCGGGTTCTGCGACGACATGTTGGACTTCGGATTCACCGACAAGATGTTGGAGAGGTTGGATAGAGACAAGGACGGGGTGATCGCGGCCAACGAGAAGGTGGACATCAGCGACAAGACCAAACTTCAGAAATTCCTCAAGGAAGAGTACATCTACCAGGTGATGACGGAAACGCCCGAGAGGTGGTTGGAGGAAGACGCGGACAACAACCCAAAGAAGGTGGTCGAGTGGGTGAGCAACCCGTTTAGACAGGCGGACATCATGAAGAAACAGGAGGGGCTGGACGTGATATTCCGGGAGATAGCCAAGGAGACGAATTGAGCTCTCGTTTTTCTATCGCTGTTACTAGTTAGTACCATCATGAATCAGTCCGTCACGGCCAGAGAGCTCGTCGTGGGTAGTCGCGTCCGTTTCGTGGAGGAGTCCCAGAGCATGTCGCGGATCAACCCGCTGGACATCGGACATTTCCGAATCGAGTCGAAGGTGGACGCGTCGGCCCGCAAGACCCTGGTGGTCAGCATACGAGACGAGAACGGGGATATCGTGGAAATCGCTATGATTAAATAATTTAGTCGCTGTTTTATTATAACATGTCCAAGAGAGGCGTGATCATCATTGTGGGCGTCGTATTGTCGATCGTGCTGTGGTTCGTGTTCGCCCTCTTGTGGGCCAAGTGGACGGACGAGGAAGACATGGCCGCGCAGAAAAAAGAGGCCTTGACGAAGCCGAACACCGTCGGTGGCGCGTCGGCGCCCTCTGGCGCCGCGGTGTCTAGCATCCTATCAAACGCGCCGACGACGTTCCGGACGTCCGGTCCTCCGAATTTCCAAGCGGACGTAAGACAGGCGGCTCTCATGACGAGCAACCGTGACGCCGTGTTGGACGCCGTGAAGTCCGCGTTCAAATCGGAGAGGAACGAGATGATGAAGTGGAAGGACGCGGCCAAGTCCGAGACGCTGGACAAGAGTTCGGATTGGCAGACGTTCCCGCTGGCGGCGAAGGCGCAGGAGGAGGACGGAGCCACGAGTCTCTCGACGACGACGAGAGAGGGGCTCTACAACAAATTCAATTGTTGCTGGGAAGGAAACAAGCGGGAGGAGCAGACGCACCGCGAAGACGCCGCCGTGAGCAAAGGGAAGTTGGAGAAGGGCACGAAGAGAGGGAGGGAGCTGTACGATTTCTCCGTGAGCGGCGGAGGTCGTCACACGGCCGTGATCGCCAACTTCCTGGACATGGCCGGGACGGAGGGGACCAAGGTGGGGACCAAGTACGTGAAGGACATGGACGGGCGCTGATCCAACTGGCGAACAACCCGGAGCCGTGGCTCAACGAGAGCAACAGGAGCGACGGCGGGCAACTCAACCGCAAGCTGTTCCTCACGTGGCTGGCGGAAGGCAAACTGGCCCGAGAGAGGTCAATGTAGCCGTATGCTGTCCTCGTCGACGGTCACGTCGATGTCGTAAATCTGGCAGACCTTCTGAATGAGAAGGAGCTTCCTGACTCCGCCCGAAGACGATTCCGTCTTGAACAGGTGCAAGCGTTTCTTGTACCCGGGGAAGAAGAGCCCGTACGCCTGTAGTTGGCCCAGACCGTACATCCACCTGTCCATGTCCTTCACCTCGATGATGGTTTTCAGATCGTCGCACACGACGTCCACCTTCCCGCACGGACACGCCACCTCGATCCTCGCCGCCGGGGTGTCCCCGGCCACCTTTTGAGCCACGTCGCTACTGCTGCCGTCCGTCACCGGCGGATCGTCGTCCGCCGCGAGGGGGGCGAGGCCCGTGTCCAGCAGGCGCCATCTCACGTCGTCCTCGCTCACCTTCTGGGCCCTGTCGTTTTTGGTGTTCACGATGCCCAGGGACGCCAGGCGAGACGCGTGCACGAACAGCTCCTTGTACGTGGTCCGCCCGTGCTTGACGTCCACGTACTTGTAATCCTTGCCCAACTCGCATTGCACGCCGAGGTGATGGAAAAAGTCCAATCGGGTCTTCAGGTTGAGTTTGGGGAGAGACTCGCGGATCATGGACGTGCTCACCTGGACGAATTCGTCCGTCTCATCCCCCATGCATCTCGATCATTTAGGCAAGATAAAACATTTTTTTCGTATTCAACTTGTATATTGAATGCCGACTACAAGGAGGAGGACGATCAGGACCGTGAGCGGAGGAGGGATGAGGCTCAGGCCCTACAACACGCCCAAGCTCGAGTTGGAAATGTACGATCACAGGGTGGAGCAGCGGCGTCGAAGGAAGTCGACTACGAGGAAAAAGAGGTCGCGAAAGTAGACTACGGCGACCGCCTAAAGATCGAAACTGACGAGGCCCGAGGCGGCCTCCTCGCTCTTATTTGACGCCGCCTTCTTCCCCCCCTTCTTCTTCTTGCCCCCCGAACCGTTGTTGACGGTGAAACTCTTCACGTTTCCGGCGACGCTATCCGCGACGCTCTCGGTGTCGTCCGCCGTGACCTCCACCACCGCCGGCTGAGGCCCCCTGGGACTCATGGCGCTCTGCACGACCTTGTCGAAGTCGATCACGGCGGGGCGGCCCGAATCCGCGTCGAAGGCCCGCCCCCCGGGCCCTTTCATGACGTACTCCCCGTCCCGGGGCGCCTTATACTCCTCCTGGATCTTCACGCCCGAAGAGGGGCTGGGACCCATCGAGTTGTTCATCATTACTTTGAGCAGACTCTTCATCAGCTCCGGGTCCGTCTTGGCGATCTGGTCCATGGACGGCAGACCGGCGCTCATCATGGACTGGGACATGTGGAAGAAGATGGCGCTCGAACCGACCATGACCAACAACTCGATTTCCGGGGCCACGCTTACGCTGCCGCCGTACTTGTCGTGCAGACGCTCGAATACGCCGTCGTAATCCGTGATGTTGGCCATAATGCTTTCGCTCCAACCGTCCAGCTTCATGCCGACCGGGTCGTACCGGTGGTTCAGGAACTGCATCCCGCTCGTCGTGGCGATCAGGATCTGGCGCATCATGTTAACGCTCGCCCTCGTCCTCGCCGACCTCTCCAACTTGTCGTACTCGAAGCGCATCTCGTCCAGATCCGACGTCATGTCGAAGTTCTGAACGTCGTACCCCTTCTCCTTCATACGGTGCAGCTTGTGCAGTAGTTCCAGCTTCTCCTTGAACACCTCCTCCCTCGTCAGCTTCTTGGGCTGGGCAGCGACCGTATCGTCCGCGTACAGCTCCGATCCGTCGAAGTCGTCGGGATCGTCCGCGAAGTCGTCGAACTCGAACGCCGTCCTGTTCGGCGGAGGAGCCGGCGTGGCGCTCGCCGGGGGGCGTACTGCGATACGGCCTTCTTCGGGTTCGCCAGCATGTCGAAGTTGTCCGTACCCCCGTAGTCGTGACGGGGACGCGGCTGGCTCGAGCCGGAAGGCCCCGGGGCGTGCGGTGCGCCCAAGTCCGGGTCCTCGGAGATCTGAACGTCTATCATCTTAGTGGCCATCACTGCGATTCATAACAAGTGTACATTTATATCCGGCCCGTTTTAACGCACTAACCCTCGAGCACGCAGACAATGATGTGTGTTCAAGGGGTCGCATTTTATTATTAATGTTACAATTAATTTATAACAGCGAATGAGCACGGACGAAGAGGGGATCCCTCTGTACGACCTCCCGTTCGACATGGACTCGAGGATACACCCCGCCACGGGCAGAGTGAGGCACTCTTGGCGCCCCTACGACGATTGGGACATCGCCGGCTACGTCTACAATAACAACCTCCCGAACGAGGCGTACGACTCCATCAAGGAGGCGCTGGATGTGTGGAGGGAATACAAGGCGGAAACGGAGACCGCGAAAGCCTGGCACAAGGCTCGGAAAAGGAGCCTGAAACCCAAGCCCAGGAAGCGGAAACGCGCCACCAAGAAGGTCAAACGTTGAGCAGCGACATCAGCACGGCTTGGGCGTCCTTCACCAGAACGTTGCCTCTCGCCAACGCCTCCAAAAACGCCATCTTGGCCGCGGCGCTCTTCGCGGGGTCGGAGCTGCGAAAGTCGAACTCGCACTCGTGGAGCTCGGTGGGGTCCAGCCACTCCGAGCACCCGAAGTCGACTCCGCCCACGACCGCGCGGTTGGTGCACTGCACGATGCCCTGGTCGCACCGGTCGATGTGCTCCTCGAACATGTCGATCCCCTTGCACTTGTACAGGCAGCGCTCGTTGGGGCACAGGAACGTGGCCGAAGTAAGACCCAGCCTGCCGAAGGAGGAGTCCATGTTGACCACGTCGACGAGGTCGCCGCACCAAAAGCAGTTGCGCGAATCGCCGTTGCCCGCTTCCTCGCACTTGCTCTCCAGGTACACGACGCACGGCTCCTCGTTCTCGTTCTCCATCTTGTGGTGCACGAAGCCCACGCACCGATGCACCACCAGGCACTCGTCACCGCCGTCCAGGACGCTCTTCGCGTTCATCAGCATGCCGCGGTCGCTCATGCACCCCGACTTGTGGTTGGCGCAAAGTTTCGTGGAGCTGCACGAGTTGCGCGCGCGCGATTCCTCCGCTTTGCGCTTCTTGGCCGCCTCCTCCGCGCTCTCGGCGTAATACCCGAGACCGAAAGTGCAAGGGACGATGATGGTGGCATCCATCTTTTTTCGGATATGGCGGACGCTCGCTCTAACGGGGTTGGGTGGTTGTGGGTTGGGTGGGCCTGTGAGCGCCTCTCCCCCCTCCGCCTCTTTTTGTCCTTTCCAGTGGTCCAGGGAACCTTCTAGAAGCCACAGGACCAGACCTGAAACGGACCAATCAGAAGCGAGCTTTAGAAGCCACTGGATCAGATATCGAACGGACCAATCAGAAGCGAGCTTTTGCCAGACTGGGATCAGGGTCAGTACCGGCCAGTACCCGGGTCAGCTGACCCGCCTTTTTCCCTCCATTTTTCCCAAGTGTATGGCAACAGTGGGGGCGCCGTCACCGGGCCACAGATACAAAAGGAGGGCGCCCACAGGCCCACCCCACCTCACAGCTCTCTCCCAAACCAACCTCACCACCACGCCGGCAGCCATGTCCGCCATAGCCAACGAGCGCGAGAACAAGAAGCGCACGTGCCACGCCTTGGACGACACGGCCACGTCCAAGGAGAGGAACGACCCGCCGAATCCCGGGCAGAACAAGGTCGTCCACAAGGTGGCCGAGTTCTTCGCGGCCGCGCGCAAGGCCTGCAAGAACATGAGCGACGAGGATTTCCAGAGGTGCATGAAGGAAGCGCGCCTCGGAGACGCGGACGTCCTGCCCCACGGCGTCCTCTTCGAAGGCCTCGTGGAGTCCAACGTGGCCTTCTTGCGCGTGATGGGGATCGAGGCCAAGAAAGAAAAGCACAGGGACGTCGCCCTGCTGGCGAACGACGTGAGGGACCCCCTCGTCTGCGGTGCGTGCGAGACGATGACCAATTTCGTGATGGATCCCTACTTCCCTTTCAAGAAGGACCAGCGCCACCTGCACATGGACGGCGTCTGCGTCGACTGCGCCATCGCCGCCGTGAAAAGGCTGGAGGGCGCGGAGGATCCGAACAAGTGCGTCACGTGCCCCGTGTGCGCTCAGGACGAGTGCATCATCGAGGACGGGGCCGACTTCATTTCGGACCCCCCCTTTTTCGTGTACAGCCCCGAGAAGTCCGTGCTGGCCGCCACGTACAGGGCGATGTAAACCTCAAGCGCGGACTCCGGAAGACGGACGCGCCATTTCGATAACAGTATTCGACTATTTAACTTTAATTTTTAATGAAACGATATTCCCACCATTCACAATGAGTTTTTATTAGTTAGCGCGTTTTAGCGCGTTTTCGCTTCCTCCACTTGCGCATTTTGGAAATCGTCTGAGCCGCTTCGATCGCGTCACTAACGTGCTTCACGTCATCCAAAAAAATAGGGGCCATGGTTTCCGGGTCGTCCGCGTAGACATCCCACGACCCGTTGTAGGGGGCGGGAGTAAAATTATACACGGGTGGCTCCGTGTGACGTTGGAAAGGCGGCACAGGGGGGCGCTCGGGGCGCTCGACCACCCATCCATCGTTTACGTTTCCTGCCCGAACGCGATGCCGCGATTTCGAATGCTGGTAGCACCGTTTCTTGCCTTCACCGCACTTTCGCGCACACGATTTGCCGGACACCGTGCTCTTGAATCCACAACGCATCGTCGCGCATATACTACCTAATGCATGTTTTTTTTTGCACTTGTGTCAAATGAGAGAGCCGAGGGATCCACGTCCTGTTTTTCCCTTACACGCGGACGCCGTACGTGCCCGTAGGCGCGCCGGCTCGTCCGTGACCGTCGCCCGAATGTCGGAAATAAATACCGTGGTCTTAATAAATGGACCTTCAACTGAAAAAGTTCGATCCCTCGAAGATAGGAGACGACAAGGTCGTCTGCATCGTGTCCAAAGGCGGCGGTGGCAAGACGACGCTCGCCACCGACATCATGTACCACAAGCGTCACATCCCGTCCGGGATCGTGATGTCCGGCACGGAGGGGTCCAATCGCCACTGGCAGCAGTTCGTCCCCAGCCTATTCGTATACGAATCTTTCAACAAGCCCGCCCTGCGAGCGCTGTTGAAGAACCAGAAGCGGCTGTGCAAAGCGGGGCGAGGTCGCAACTGTTTCGTCGTGTTGGACGACTGCGTGTACGACCGTTCGGTCATGCGGGACCCCTGCATCCGTGAGATCGCGCTGAACGGGAGACACATGAAGATCTTCTTCCTGTTCATCAGCCAGTACAGTATGGACGTCACGCCCGACATCCGCAGCAACATCGATTACGTGTTCGCGTTGCGAGAGAACATCATCATGAACCGCGAGCGGTTGTATCGGAACTACTTCGGCGTCATCCCCACCTTCGAAGCGTTTTGCGAGATCCTCGACCAATGCACTCAGAATTACGAGTGCCTGGTCGTGGATCACACGAGCGATTCGAACCGTATCGAAGACGTGATCTTTTGGTACAAGGCGGACGCCGACCTGATGCAAGGGCCCGGGCCCGAGGACCCCGCGGCCGCGATGGCGGGCGGCGATATCCGGCAGGTGCAGATCGCGAGACAGGCCTTGGTCCGCAAACCCTCGCCCGTCACGCAGGACGATCAGTACACTTCCGATGACATCGGCGGGGTCACCGTGGAGGACGACGCTCTCGTGGCCCAAAATCCAGCTCCTATGGCCGACGACGGGACCAACTCGCTCGGCACGACGTACAGCGGGAGCGCCGACGTCGTGTCCCAATGGTCCAATAAACCGTGATCGTAGCGCGTTGAGAGTTGTGCAAAATATTGTGTTGGTATTCCGTGAGAATACGAATGCCGCCCAATCCCGTCGCGCATATACTACCTAATGCATGTTTTTTTTTGCACTTGTGTCAAATGAGAGAGTCGTGAGAGAGTCGCGAGCAAACGCCAAGTCCACTAAAAAAAGACAGACTCGTCCTAATTGCTAAGGCCCGAAGGCCCGCTACCAGCGGACGAGTGGTCCGACACACACGCAAAGAGAACACACTGCAGAGAAAACACGCGCAAAGAAGCCACAGCTAAAGGGCGCACGCGGCACGACAAAGGCCGGTGGCGAGCAAACCAGGAAGCACTACACTAACAACGACAGACTCGTCCTAATTGCTAAGGCCCGGAGGCCCGCTACCAGCGGACGAGTGGTCGGTCACACACGCAAACAAACTACAACTAGAGAACAGAAGGGAGCCGCCAAGGGGCGCACGCGGCACAAAAAAAGCCGGTGGCCAACACGAAGGCCGAGACGACGGCAAAGTCAAGAGTCGCCGTCGTCGCTGTCAGGGACGATCTCATCATCCCTGTCGCCGTCGCCGTCGTCGTCGTCGTCGCCGTCGTCGTCATCGTCGTCGTCGTCGCCGTCGTCGTCGTCGCCGTCGTCGTCGTCGCCGTCGTCGTCGTCGTCGCCGTCGTCGTCGTCGCCGTCGTCGTCGTCGCCGGAGTGCCGGCCCCCCTCCGGCTGCACCAACACCGGCCGGGGGACGAACTCGTCCCGGTCGCCCTCGTCGTCGTCCCGGCTGGTAACCGCCAAGTCGACGCGCCCCCAGTCGAACCGCCGCTGACGAGTCACGAGGTCATCCGAGGCGGACAACTCGTGCGTGTACAGCGTCTCCGTCGTGGCCAAGAGACCCGGGACCGGAGTCGTCGGCAAGGGCGAGGGCTTGCCGTCGCAGACCTCCACCTCCACCTCCACCTCCTGCCCCGCCGCCTCCTCCTCGGTGAGGCCGGCCGCCTCCAGGACCACCCGGACGGCGGCGTCCCAGCCCGACACCCGAGGGACCAAGACGGCGGCGTCGGCCGCAGGCTCCCTCCAGGTCCACTCCCTGGCGTGGGTGCGTGAGACCTTCAGGGCCGTGAACCCCGCCGCCACGAGCCGCGAGTACAAGTGGGGGTTGGCCCCGAACTCCAACCCCTGCGGCTCGAACTTATCCAGCTCGGCCACGACCGACTGGGTGGTGGCGTTGCTGCCCTTGAGGTCTAACCCCAAGAACAGCTCGCCGCCGAGCTGGACAGGCCGGCTGGTGATCGCGTGCCCCTGCCACGACAACCACGTGTTCGGGTTCCTTGACAGACGGGCCATGGAGAGCCCGCCCGCCAAGTCCCGAACCGACGGGAACACCCACCCGTTCAGGATCTCGTCATCCTGCAAGTCCGGCCGGACGCCGCGACGGATGGCGAAAACGCCGACCGAGTCCCCGCTGAAGTCGAGGATCTCCATCGAAACTGGGATCCTCTCGTCCCCCCGACCGGCCCCCAGAGGTCGCCGCCGGTCTCCCCCACGTACGAGCCGTCCACGAAGGGCCGCGCCGCGAACACGCCGGTGGTGCCGTCCTCGTCGAGGGCGATGTAGACCCACGGGAGGAAGTTCCTGGCCTCCTCTGGGGCCTCCCAGAAGAGGTAGGAGACCAAGAGGTAGTGCGGCAGCCCGCACTGCCGCAGCGACAAGGTGTAGCGGGTCGCCCGGATGTACCTATCCTCTAGCGTACCCCGAAGCTTCCCGCCACCCACGTCCTTGTCTAGCTCCGCCCTCTTGGAGGCCAGGTACCTCTCCCTGTTACCTGGATGGGAGATCGTCCCCTGCACGCTCATGTCCGGCAGGAAATGAGGCGCCGCGACCACCTTCCCATCCGCCCTGGGGGCGTAACCCGTGATCACGCCACGACCACCGGCACCCCCCCCGCCCCCGCCCCACCCGCCGCACTGGGGCCCGCCCCCGACCCACCCGCCACACCGGGACGCGCCCCACCCGCCACACTGGGGCGCGCCCCCGCCACACCCGCCGCACCGGGGGGCGCCAGACCCCCCACACCGGGACGCGCCCCACCCGCCACACTGGGGCGCGACCCACCCGCCACACTGGGGCGCGCCCCCGCCACACCCGCCGCACCGGGGGCCGCCAGACCCCCACACCGGGACGCGCCCCACCCGCCACACTGGGGCGCGACCCACCCGCGGCCGCCACACCCCTGCCCCCCCCACCGGCGTCCTCGCCCCGCCGACCCGGTGCAACAACGCCGAGGTCGCGCGGGCGAGGGGGGTCACCGCGGGGGCGCCGGACACCCCACGCAACACAGTGGTCGGGGCCGGGTCGGCCACCGGAGCCGAGGGAGCAGCAGCACCCGGGGCCGTGTCGCCCGCCGGAGCCACCAAAGGGGCGGCCACCGGGGACGAGGAAGCAGCAGCACCCGGGGCCGTGTCGGCCGCCGGGGCCACCGAAGGGGCGGTCACCGGGGCCGTGTCGGCCACCGGAGCCACCAAAGGGGCGGTCACGGGGGCCGTGTCGGCCACCCGAGCCACCGAAGGGGCGGTCACCGGGGCCGTGTCGGCCACCCGAGCCACCGAAGGGGCGGTCACCGGGGCCGTGTCGGCCACCGGAGCCACCAAAGGGGCGGTCACGGGGGCCGTGTCGGCCACCCGAGCCACCGAAGGGGCGGTCACCGGGGCCGTGTCGGCCACCGGAGCCACCAAAGGGGCGGTCGCGGGGGGCGTGTCGCCCACCGCAGCCACCGAAGGGGCGGTCACCGGGGCCGTGTCGGCCACCGGAGCCACCAAAGGGGCGGTCACGGGGGCCGTGTCGGCCACCGGAGCCACCAAAGGGGCGGTCGCGGGGGGCGTGTCGCCCACCGCAGCCGGCAAAAGCAGCGCGCCCGGGTCGGCCCCCCGCCAGTCCACAAAAGGGGCGGGGACGCGTCGGTCGCCTCAAGGGTGTGAGGCACCCCCGAAGCGCCGACGGTCGAGACTACCGTCGCGGACGACTGAGAGGACACCACCCCCGCGTCCCCCCACCGCCACCGCCACCACCGACACCACCGACACCGCCGACACCACCGACACCGCCGACACCACCGCCACCACCACCACCACCGCTCCCAGCAGAGGACGACGCGAACATGCTCCTGTTGATTTTTATCGGCCGCCGGGCCTGAATCACATACGCGCACATGCACACCACACGCGACGGCATTCGCCAAATAACGTTAGGTCGATAGTACAACACGAGGCGGGTGCGCGGCACTACCAACAAACGCGGATGAGCCCCGTGACGATTTTTAAGCGTTAAATCTATTATTGAAAAAAAAGAGTGTACCTTTATATATATAAGTATATATGGCTCGCGCACTCGGCGTCCGTTCGAGCGGGAGAAAAAGGAAGGCGACGAAACCGAAAACGAAAACGAGGCATCGCGTGCGGGCCAACGGCGCCGAACCCCGCCGCGCGTGGTCCCCCCGGACACGCGGTCGATGCGAGGGCCTCGCCGCTTCGATCGCGGCACGGGGTCCGAGTCGGATTTCGAGGGGTGGTTCCCGAAGGTGTATAGGAATCAAGGGCCCGAACCGTACGCGATGCACGAGCAATCGTTTGAGATGTACAAGGCGGCGAACGATCTCGACGACGACTTCGTTTCCAATCCGTACATGCAGTTCATCGATCCGCGAACAGGCCAGCAGGATTCGCGAAAACGGTACGAACAGGCCAGGGACAGGAAATACGCGCGAACCAAGATATTCGATATGCAGCAAAATCTGGCCGAAGGGCGGCAACGGTACCGCCGCAGCGTCGGGGAAATGGGGTTGAAACAGCCGCCCATCCCTTGGAAGAACCGCCAACGCACCGCCGCCGACGAGGAGTTTCTCACGAGACCGTCGGAGCCTCTGCGACACATGGACGACTGGCTCCCCAAGGAGACGCTATTCCACCGGGCCGCCAGGACGATTCGAAAGAGCGACATGCGGCAAACGGATCCGGCCGCGTGGGCGGTGTACCAGAACATATACCATAGGGGGACGCTCCCTGGCGACCCGGCACAGCCCATGGAGCATTAGTATATTTTTTTGACAGCATTTCCCCTATAAAAATGGGCGTGGGTTAGGTGCCACGTGCATAATGGTGGCAGCACTTCCCATAAATAAATCAAGGCTAGGGGCCTTAATAAAATTTTGACAGCATTTCCCCTATAAAAATGGGCGTGGGTTAGGTGCCACGTGCATAACGGTGGCAGCACTTCCCATATATAAATCAAGGCTACGGATGGTCGACGGTACGGACGCGCTTTGGTCGAGCCACGTCGCGTCCCGTGACCGATGCGACGGGCGCCGGCGGGGCGGTCGCTCCTATAAAGGCCGAACACACCTCCTCTTGTCAACAGTGTTACCTATCCGATAGTCAAGTAGCAATGTCCGCCCTCGTGGAATACCTGAAGCCGGTTGATGGGCAGGAGGACGACCCTCATTTTGCTGGAAAGATAAGGGTGACAGAGGGCGGAAAGATTTCGGTGATCGATGCCATAAAGTGCATCCTGTTTCTAAATCAAGATGGTTCTTTTACGACAAACTCCTTTCGACATGCGAGCGAGGCTTTCCGAAACCTCAAGAAGGAGCATGAGGAGGTGTGTAATTCACTCTTCAAATTCCCAGGTCCCAGGCAACGAGACACCCCTGTAGCGACGTTCCCAGAGCTGAAAACCATTTTGTGCCATCTGCCTTGTCTCTCATACGAATTCGTCACGTCTATCAAGACCTGCTCGTCATGGGAGGAGCTTGAACGAGTCCTGATTACCGCGAATTCTCATAAAAAGAGGAAAAGGCAATTGACCGAAAAGGACGTTCAAGCTGATCTGGCTGCCCGTGTCAATGGAGAACGCGAAGTCAGGTGCAGGGCTGGAGTGATTGATATCCTCTGTCACGACCCCAAGGTGGTTATCGAAGTCAAAGAGTTCAGCCAGGCCTTCCACGGTGTGGGACAGGTGCTGGGATACGCCCTCGATTATCCGGGCTACTCCAAGAGGTTGCATGTTTTCCGCACCGTTACAACACCCAACGTGACTGTGGAAAAGCTACTAGCCCTTAAGGAACTCTGCGATCTGTACGACATCGAACTGACCCTCGATAAAGAGATCGAGTTGCAGAACCCCAACGTGTTCGTTTAGTTTCTATCATTTTTTGTCATTGCCTCGTCATCCGACGGGTGGTAGACGGTACGGACGCGCTTTGGTCGAGCCACGTCGCGTTCTGTGACCGATGCGACGG
This sequence comes from Mesostigma viride, assembly GCA_009746045.1. Taxonomy (NCBI): domain Eukaryota; kingdom Viridiplantae; phylum Streptophyta; class Mesostigmatophyceae; order Mesostigmatales; family Mesostigmataceae; genus Mesostigma; species Mesostigma viride. Next base: position 38,309 of record RPFO01000331.1, on the reverse strand, counting down.
GCGCCGGCGGGGCGGTCGCTCCTATAAAGGCCGAACACCCGGTCCGATGTGTGACATACCAGATCACACTGCCAGTCGACCCGTGAGGAAGTGTACACTAGAAATTCACCGGGGCCAGGCAGCGAGACCCTCTCGCGTATGTTTGAGTAAGTTGTAAATTTCTTTACAACTGGAAATTCGCCGGGCTGGTTAGAGGTTCCTCGGCAATCGAGAGTCGATGTTCGTTTAGTTTAAAAAGAAAACAATCTCCTTAATAGTCAAATAGCGATGGCAGCCCTCGTGGAATACTTGAAACCCGTTGATGGGCAGGATGACGACCCTCAATTTGCGGGGAAAATAAGGGTGACAGATGATGGCAGAATTTCTGTCTTCGATGCGATGGCTGCCCTTGGGGATTCATGTGCCAAGAAGACTTGGTCGCGCCTCAAGGAGTCATTTCCAGAGGTGGCGCACTGCCACCTCTGGAAATTCCCCGGGGCCAGGCAGCGAGACACCCCGGTGACGGACCGTCAGGGCCTGACGCGCATCATAATGCTGCTCCCCGGCAAGATGGCCGCCAAGTTCCGCGAGAAGATGTCCGTCCTTCTGGAGCGGTACTTGAACGCGGACCGTACTCTGGCCGAGGACATCCTGAGTCGCGCGGATGCCAAGGAGGGTGTGCTGGCAAACCTAAACGAGCATCCGCGCATCCAGAGCTCGCACACCACGAAGGAGCTGAACGCATCCATCAAGGAGTACATGGACAAGCATAAGGGATGCGGGATGCTCTATCCACGCGTCCACGACCGAAACAACTTGACCGTGACGGGCAAGACGACGGCCCAGTTGCGCGAGGTGTATCGCGGGTCGGGGTCTACCAGGGACTCTAACACGCGCGGTCAGTCTCTGGCTATGGCGTACATTCAATGGAGGGAGACGGAACGCATCAAGAAGACCGGCGATAACCCCGTCGCGGTTTCTAAGGAGACGGGCGAAATCTTCTCTCGCATTTTCGAGGCCGACGGTCTGCACGCGGATATGGCGGACGCGGAGTGCATGAAAGACAACCGCAAGGTGATGAGACTTAAACAGTTGGAGGATAGGGATGCCAAACGGATCCGTCAGTGATGAGCGCGCGCGTCGTGTATTCGCCGAGGGAAAAATGGCGGCGTGTCAATAATTAATAATTGCAATCGATTGATTGACACGCTCTCCGCTTTCTCTTCGACAGCGCACGAACGCGCCAAGTGTCACGGGATCTTACAAGTGGCACTGGTTGTCAGATCCGTAACCGCGCCGGGAGGCCCGCCGCGCGTCACCGCACCGGCCCGGGCCCTGTGGCGCGACGTGGCGCGGCGTGGCGCGGCGCCGGTACCGGGCCGGGTCAGCCCCGATCCCAGTCTCGCAAACGGAGCGATCCGATTGGTCCCCTCGTCAGTCCTTCTGGAAGGACCGAAACGGAGCGTTCCCATTGGCCGCCCGGGAATCTTCTAGAAGGTGGACCACCAGGCCGAAGTGCATAAAGGAGAGGGAGGAGGCTGGGCAGGCCACTCCGCCATCGCCACCCACAAGAAGCTCCCAAGCATCCAAACCCTCTCTCTTTCCATGGAGACTCGCGCTTCCTCCAAGAACAAGATGGTGACGGACCAGGGCGCGAGCGTAACGAGCCCCCCCAAGCGCGCTTGCTGCCCCCATCGCTCCATCGCACACAGCGCGGAATCCAGCGAGCCCTCTGTCGCGCGCTGGACCGAAGAAAACGAAGAAAACTCCGCCGACAACGACAACGGCGCCGAGGACACGGCTGGAAACAAGACTCCCGTGCGCGCGGACGCCGAGCAGGAGGATTTCCCCCCGGCTTCACTCCCCAGCGCGCTGTCGACGAGCCCGAGGGACAAGTCGCCACCCCCGCGCGCGATCCTGCGAGCTCCACTCCCACCCGGACGCAGAAGCTCTCCTCCACCATGTGCTATTTCCACGGCTCCAGATGCACCAACCCGCGCGCCGTTCTGGTGGATGTCGCCCGCGTCGTCAAGGGCGGCATCAAGTACTCCGTGGAGCACGTCTGCAAGGTCGACCGCATCGTTACTGAGGTCTCCACTTGCGTCCCTGGCGCCCACGAGTTCTCCTACAAGCACAACATGCGAGCCAGGTTCGGCAACCCCGCGTGTTTCGTGTGCAAGCAGCCAGTGGAGCTGATCAGCGTCGACAGCGACATGGGCAAGGAGATCCTGGCCAACCTCCACTTCGCCTGCCCCAACAATGGCTGCGACTTCCACGGGCTGTACGACAGCTTCTCCTCCCACCAGTGTGCGCATAAGGAGAAGCGGTGCGATAATCACACGGTCGTTGAGGGGGTGAAGCTGGGTTGCATGATGACTGTGGCCGGCACCTCCGCCCCTCACAAGTGCCAGTACGATTTTTCCGAGTGCCCCGAGCTCGCCAAGAGGAGCTATTTCCGCGAGCTGCACCGCACTGGCCTGATCAGCGATGCTGTTTTCTTTTTCCTGATGAACTACTGCTAGATTAGCCAAGTCTTATTTGGGAATAGGCGCCTTAGTCTCGCCTTGGTCAGATATACGAACCCTTGTAAATAACTAAACTTGTAATAAATGTAAATGGAATAAAACCAAGTCCCAAATGGAATAAAACCAAGTCCCAAAGTCTCACTCAATGCATGTTCATTCATTCCTAGGATAGTTGCCTCGATCGAAGTATAACCAAGTACAGGCATTTCCCCTATAAAAGTGGGCTGTGGGTTAGGTGCCATGTGCAAATGAGTGGCAGCACTTCCCATAAATAAATCAAGGCTAGGGCCTTAGTAAAATTTTGACAGCATTTCCCCTATAAAAGTGGGCTGTGGGTTAGGTGCCATGTGCAAATGAGTGGCAGCACTTCCCATAAATAAATCAAGGCTAGGGCCTTAGTAAAATTTTGACAGCATTTCCCCTATAAAAGTGGGCTGTGGGTTAGGTGCCATGTGCATAATGGTGGCAGCACTTCCCATAAATAAATCAAGGCTAGGGCCTTAGTAAAATTTTGACAGCATTTCCCCTATAAAAGTGGGCTGTGGGTTAGGTGCCATGTGCATAATGGTGGCATCACTTCCCATAAATAAATCAAGGCTAGGGCCTTAGTAAAATTTTGACAGCATTTCCCCTATAAAAGTGGGCTGTGGGTTAGGTGCCATGTGCATAATGGTGGCATCACTTCCCATAAATAAATCAAGGCTAGGGCCTTAGTAAAATTTTGACAGCATTTCCCCTATAAAAGTGGGCTGTGGGTTAGGTGCCATGTGCAAATGAGTGGCAGCACTTCCCATAAATAAATCAAGGCTAGGGCCTTAGTAAAATTTTGACAGCATTTCCCCTATAAAAGTGGGCTGTGGGTTAGGTGCCATGTGCAAATGAGTGGCAGCACTTCCCATAAATAAATCAAGGCTAGGGCCTTAGTAAAATTTTGACAGCATTTCCCCTATAAAAGTGGGCTGTGGGTTAGGTGCCATGTGCAAATGAGTGGCATCACTTCCCATAAATAAATCAAGGCTAGGGCCTTAGTAAAATTTTGACAGCATTTCCCCTATAAAAGTGGGCTGTGGGTTAGGTGCCATGTGCAAATGAGTGGCATCACTTCCCATAAATAAATCAAGGCTAGGGCCTTAGTAAAATTTTGACAGCATTTCCCCTATAAAAGTGGGCTGTGGGTTAGGTGCCATGTGCAAATGAGTGGCAGCACTTCCCATAAATAAATCAAGGCTAGGGCCTTAGTAAAATTTTGACAGCATTTCCCCTATAAAAGTGGGCTGTGGGTTAGGTGCCATGTGCATAATGGTGGCATCACTTCCCATAAACAAACAAGGCTATGGCCCTAATAAAATTTTGACAGCATTTCCCCTATAAAAGTGGGCTGTGGGTTAGGTGCCATGTGCATAATGGTGGCAGCACTTCCCATAAACAAACAAGGCTAGGGCCTTAATAAAATTTTGACAGCATTTCCCCTATAAAAGTGGGCTGTGGGTTAGGTGCCACGTGCATAACGGTGGCAGCACTTCCCATAAATAAATCAAGGCTATGGCCCTTAATAAAATTTTGACAGCATTTCCCCTATAAAAGTGGGCTGTGGGTTAGGTGCCATGTGCATAATGGTGGCAGCACTTCCCATAAACAAACAAGGCTATGGCCTTAATAAAAATTTGATAGCTTATCCCATAGTAAAAATAGGCTAGCCACTTTAATAATACCATGGGAATCGACAAGGATGGACAAATGATCATCTATGCTACCAAGGGCGTAGCTAGAAACGAAATAGCAATGGGAGGATGCCGGCATTTGTTTAAGCTAGCTAGAAACGCAAAGAAAATGACGATGAGTGCCGGCTTTGATCTAAGCTAGCTAGAAACGCAAAGAAAATGACGATGGGTGCCGGCTTTGATATAAGCTAGCTAGAAACGCAAAGAAAATGACGATGAGTGCCGGCTTTGATCTAAGCTAGCTAGAAACGCAAAGAAAATGACGATGGGTGCCGGCTTTGATCTAAGCTAGCTAGAAACGCAAAGAAAATGACGATGAGTGCCGGCTTTGATCTAAGCTAGCTAGAAACGCAAAGAAAATGACGATGAGTGCCGGCTTTGATCTAAGCTAGCTAGAAACGCAAAGAAAATGACGATGGGTGCCGGCTTTGATCTAAGCTAGCTAGAAACGCAAAGAAAATGACGATGAGTGCCGGCTTTGATCTAAGCTAGCTAGAAACGCAAAGAAAATGACGATGAGTGCCGGCTTTGATCTAAGCTAGCTAGAAACGCAAAGAAAATGACGATGAGTGCCGGCTTTGATCTAAGCTAGCTAGAAACGCAAAGAAAATAACGATTGATAGCGGCTTTGATGTAAGCTAGCTAAGGACACACCTTATCGCCCGCTTCGTTTTCGTGGCGTTTCATATTTCGTTCCAGATCCAGCAAATTGATGGCGAATTGGTGCAGATTGCCGCGTTTACTCGCTTGATTTCGCTCGCTTGCTTGCACTCGCTCACTTTTACTCACTAACAACCATTTCAAGTGTTGTGCAAGCCTTTATGCACTCAACAATTGCATTTTACATAAAAATAGCGCGTTATATGCATTAAATTCACGCACCCATGCATCGTGCGCTAAGTCCGGCACGCTAATTCTGTCGAACCGAGATCTGTACTATGGACTGACATTTGTACTACTTCCGAGATATTTGTACTACTTCTATAGCAATTGTACTAATTTTTTGATAGTTGTACTACCTTTCCAACGATATTTGACCCCTAACACGCCTCAGAATTCGAGTTTGGTCACCCGTTTGTGAGAAACTTAGCTCAAATTCGAATTTTTGCTATGTAAGTGACACTTAAATCATGTATTCATTCATTGCAATAGGTATAAACCGCTTATATTGATCTAGAAACGGTCATGCCAGTGTCCTAGTAACGTTTCCTACGCGTGTGCCCACCAGCCCCCCCCCTCCCACCAACCCCCACCGCTCCGCGGCCCGGCCCTGCGGCCCCCGATAGCCCCGATAGCCCAATAGCCCCAATAGCCCCAATAGCCCCAATAGCCCCGATAGCCCAATAGCCCCAATAACCCCAATAACCCCAATAACCCCAATAACCCCAATAGCCCCAATAGCCCCGATAGCCCCGATAGCCCCAATAGCCCCAATAACCCCAATAACCCCAATAACCCCAATAGCCCCAATAGCCCCAATAACCCCAATAACCCCAATAGCCCCAATAGCCCCAATCACCCCAATAGCCCAATAACCCCAATAGCCCCAATAGCCCCAATAGCCCCGCCCGCCACCCGCCAACCGCCACCCCCAGAAAAAACACGCTTATAAGGGGAAAAAAACGATAGATTACCATCGCCTGCGGGCGGAGGGATCGCGTGGAGTGGCTACCCTTGACTGGGAAGATGACAGAAACGCGGACCCGAGGCTCGCAGCTCACGGGGCGGACAGGCGTGGAGTCGCTACCCTTCACTGGGAAGATGACCGAGAAACGCGGGTTCGAACCACCACACCTTTTGATTTTTTTGTTTCTTTCCTCCCACCGAGTATAAGGGCCCTTTTGCCCCCACGCCCCCCACGGCCCCCACGACCCACACGGCCCCCCACGGCACCCACGCGGGCCGACAGAGGGCCGACAACACACGCGGCCCACGGGAGGGAATGGGGGCACACGCGCCCAGAGGGCCGAATGGGGGCACACGCGCCCCGAGGAGGGGAATGGGGGCACACGCGGGCCGAGGAGGGGAATGGGGGCACACGCGGGCCGAGGAGGGGAATGGGGGCACACGCGGGCCGAGGAGGGGAATGGGGTCACCCTCGTGAAACGTAGGAGGCTTTTGAACTCCGATAACCCTATTGATCGCAACGAAGTGCGCTGAACCTACGCCCAAGCAAGCTGACCCCATAGGCTCCGCCTAATGCTAGCTTCCGCGGCGGTCAAGCGGGGTCGTTGCCCCTCTCTGTGGCCCCCCGTTATGGGGGGGGTATATATATGGGCGTCCACCCGTCCGGCATCACTTGGTACGGACTCATACGGAATTTCACCATGTTATGGTCGTCATAATACACCGCCATCCCCTTATCTATGGCAACGGCCATATCCTCCTGCTTGGGTGGCACGCCCTCTGTGTAGTATCCTTTACTTTCCGCCGGCGCCACGCGGTTCCTGGAGTGCCACCAATCCGCCAGTCTCTCCCACGGGAGAGCGCCCGCGCCCAGCCCGATCACCCCCACGGCCACCATCACCCCGCCCGCTATCATAAGCTTTTTCCATTTGGCCTCTTCTTCCCGGTATCTCTTCTCATCGTAGTCTCCTAGCAGGGTTTTGAACGCCCCGTACCCCAACATCCCCAGTCCGGCCGCTGCGAGCACTCCCAGCAGACCGATCACAATCCACGTCGCGGACTCAGGCAGACCCCCCATGTTCCCACCTGACTGCTTGCATAATTTATCGGGGGGCGACCGGCCTGTTCCAGCACGAACAGCCCCTTGACCCCGTTCTCGGAACACCCCCGGGCGGATCCCTGCACTCTGATTGGCCGGCTGGCCCTATGGAAACAAATCCCTGCACGGTGATTGGCCCGTTTTGTAAAAACGCAACCACAAGTGTTCCGTTCCTGAAAAAACACGCAGAACGGAGGGTGGGACGACCATCAGTATAATCCCAAGATCCCGTGGTTGCGTGTCACTGCCCCCTTGGCTATCTCTTCTCCCATATTCTCCATAATTTTATGGTGAAAAATTTGATCATAAAATATGGCTAAATTTTATGGTGAAAAAATCATAGTAAAAGAAACAGGGATGGCATGGTAGGGACACCCCTGTATACCGCAACCACGGGGTCCTAGCATAAAGCTGATGGTCGCTCCACCCCCTGTTCTGCGTGTTTTTCCAGGAACGGAACACTTGTGTTTGCGTTTGGACAGAATGGACCAATCAGAAGTCTGGATTTTGTTTTCTTTAGGGCTTCCAGCCAATCACGAAGCAGCAGCCTGTTCCTGGCCCGCCCCTCCCCCCGGTCCAAGGCGTGACAGACCCGTTCAAGCTGGAACAGGCCCGGCGGCGCGGCGCCACATTCGAGTTTCCCGCCAAAAGTGCCCACCCTCGGTGAGTCAGCGTGGGCGTGACGCGAGTCAGGCGGGCATAAATAGAGACCTGGGATAGGAGAAGGACACACGCACCACAGCCAACCATGGCAAGTGGAAAGAGCTATTGGAAACGATCCGAAGGCGGGTGCGCGCACGGCAAGCGCCCGTCGTCCTGCTCGAAGTGCAACCTGTGCGAGCACGGGTGCTTCAAGCCCCGCTGCCTGAAAGGCTGCTCGCAGCTGTGCAAGCACGGCGCGAAGAAGGAGAGGTGCACGGAGTGCAAGGAGAAGTGTGCACACGGGAGGGCGTACTTCTGCAAGCACCTGGAGTGCCGCCTCGGTATCTGCGAGGAGCACAGCGCGTTGTGCAAGAAGGCCCTCGAGAAAAGCAGGTGCCCGTGGTGCCACCCGGGCCAGAGGGGCAAGGCCTGCAACGAGCGCTTCGTGAGGGACGCCGGCCTCTCGTCCACTTTCATCGACCTCTACGAGCGCGGCGGGGCCGCCACCATCGACGCCAGCAGGTGCGAGCACGGCCTGCTAAAGTTCCAGTGCCACGGGTGCGGCAAGTGCCGGCACGGCGTCTACAGGCCCGACTGCCAGGAGGGGTGCTTCCTGAGGTGCTGGCACGGCAAGAAGCCCGATCACTGCGCCACGTGCAACCCCAACCGCTGCCCTCACGGCAAGCTGATGAGGTGCGACCTCTGCGGCATGACCGCCCCCATCTCCCGGGTATCGCGGGAGCCAGTAAACCATATGGAGTAATAAAATAATTCTTGCATCCCTCACACCCCCAATGAGCCAACAATGAGTCCAAAGAACCATAAACGTAGATGAGCCAAAAGCGACCTCTAGCCAGGAGTAGCCCGCAGCCCCTCAGCCCGCGGGCCGACTCGGCCCGTTCTCGACCCGCTCGGCCCGTACCAAAGGAAACAAACGGGGAGTTAGTATACCCGCCACCCTCCACGTGGCACCCGCAAAAGGAAACAACCGCGGGAAAAGAAACAAACGAAAGGAAACAAACGGCCACGCGTCAGGCGCCCATTGGTCCATAGGGAAACAACCCGCACTTTGGGGACGGCCAGGACGGTCGAACGAAACAATGCCAGCATAATATCTCACCCCGATGGTAAAAACCAAGGGTCCTCGGGCTAGTCGAGGGTTCTTCGGGTCGAGTCCGGGTTTCTAACGGCCGTTAGAAACCCGGACTCGACCCGAAGAACCCTCGACTAGCCCGAGGACCCTTGGTTTTTACCATCGGGGTGAGATATTATGCTGGCATTGTTTCGTTCGACCGTCCTGGCCGTCCCCAAAGTGCGGGTTGTTTCCCTATGGACCAATGGGCGCCTGACGCGTGGCCGTTTGTTTCCTTTCGTTTGTTTCTTTTCCCGCGGTTGTTTCCTTTTGCGGGTGCCACGTGGAGGGTGGCGGGTATACTAACTCCCCGTTTGTTTCCTTTGGTACGGGCCGAGCGGGTCGAGAACGGGCCGAGTCGGCCCGCGGGCTGAGGGGCTGCGGGCTACTCCTGGCTAGAGGTCGCTTTTGGCTCATCTACGTTTATGGTTCTTTGGACTCATTGTTGGCTCATTGGGGTGTGAGGGATGCAAGAATTATTTTATTACTCCATATGGTTTACTGGCTCCCGCGATACCCGGGAGATGGGGGCGGTCATGCCGCAGAGGTCGCACCTCATCAGCTTGCCGTGAGGGCAGCGGTTGGGGTTGCACGTGGCGCAGTGATCGGGCTTCTTGCCGTGCCAGCACCTCAGGAAGCACCCCTCCTGGCAGTCGGGCCTGTAGACGCCGTGCCGGCACTTGCCGCACCCGTGGCACTGGAACTTTAGCAGGCCGTGCTCGCACCTGCTGGCGTCGATGGTGGCGGCCCCGCCGCGCTCGTAGAGGTCGATGAAAGTGGACGAGAGGCCGGCGTCCCTCACGAAGCGCTCGTTGCAGGCCTTGCCCCTCTGGCCCGGGTGGCACCACGGGCACCTGCTTTTCTCGAGGGCCTTCTTGCACAACGCGCTGTGCTCCTCGCAGATACCGAGGCGGCACTCCAGGTGCTTGCAGAAGTACGCCCTCCCGTGTGCACACTTCTCCTTGCACTCCGTGCACCTCTCCTTCTTCGCGCCGTGCTTGCACAGCTGCGAGCAGCCTTTCAGGCAGCGGGGCTTGAAGCACCCGTGCTCGCACAGGTTGCACTTCGAGCAGGACGACGGGCGCTTGCCGTGCGCGCACCCGCCTTCGGATCGTTTCCAATAGCTCTTTCCACTTGCCATGGTTGGCTGTGGTGCGTGTGTCCTTCTCCTATCCCAGGTCTCTATTTATGCCCGCCTGACTCGCGTCACGCCCACGCTGACTCACCGAGGGTGGGCACTTTTGGCGGGAAACTCGAATGTGGCGCCGCGCCGCCGGGCCTGTTCCAGCTTGAACGGGTCTGTCACGCCTTGGACCGGGGGGAGGGGCGGGCCAGGAACAGGCTGCTGCTTCGTGATTGGCTGGAAGCCCTAAAGAAAACAAAATCCAGACTTCTGATTGGTCCATTCTGTCCAAACGCAAACACAAGTGTTCCGTTCCTGGAAAAACACGCAGAACAGGGGGTGGAGCGACCATCAGCTTTATGCTAGGACCCCGTGGTTGCGGTATACAGGGGTGTCCCTACCATGCCATCCCTGTTTCTTTTACTATGATTTTTTCACCATAAAATTTAGCCATATTTTATGATCAAATTTTTCACCATAAAATTATGGAGAATATGGGAGAAGAGATAGCCAAGGGGGCAGTGACACGCAACCACGGGATCTTGGGATTATACTGATGGTCGTCCCACCCTCCGTTCTGCGTGTTTTTTCAGGAACGGAACACTTGTGGTTGCGTTTTTACAAAACGGGCCAATCACCGTGCAGGGATTTGTTTCCATAGGGCCAGCCGGCCAATCAGAGTGCAGGGATCCGCCCGGGGGTGTTCCGAGAACGGGGTCAAGGGGCTGTTCGTGCTGGAACAGGCCGGTCGCCCCCCGATAAATTATGCAAGCAGTCAGGTGGGAACATGGGGGGTCTGCCTGAGTCCGCGACGTGGATTGTGATCGGTCTGCTGGGAGTGCTCGCAGCGGCCGGACTGGGGATGTTGGGGTACGGGGCGTTCAAAACCCTGCTAGGAGACTACGATGAGAAGAGATACCGGGAAGAAGAGGCCAAATGGAAAAAGCTTATGATAGCGGGCGGGGTGATGGTGGCCGTGGGGGTGATCGGGCTGGGCGCGGGCGCTCTCCCGTGGGAGAGACTGGCGGATTGGTGGCACTCCAGGAACCGCGTGGCGCCGGCGGAAAGTAAAGGATACTACACAGAGGGCGTGCCACCCAAGCAGGAGGATATGGCCGTTGCCATAGATAAGGGGATGGCGGTGTATTATGACGACCATAACATGGTGAAATTCCGTATGAGTCCGTACCAAGTGATGCCGGACGGGTGGACGCCCATATATATACCCCCCCCATAACGGGGGGCCACAGAGAGGGGCAACGACCCCGCTTGACCGCCGCGGAAGCTAGCATTAGGCGGAGCCTATGGGGTCAGCTTGCTTGGGCGTAGTGTCATCATGGCCTGTCTACGTACATGGATGGCATGTATGTAATTAATGATGAGGATTCAGGCTCCCATGGTGTCATCATGGCTTGTCTACGTACATGGATGGCATGTATGTAATTAATGATGAGGATTCAGGCTCCATTGGTGTCATCATGGCTGGCCTACGTATGTACATGGATGTCAAAGAAAAAAAAAATGATGAGGATTCAGGCTCCCATGGTGTCATCATTGCCCGTGTATGTACATGGTTGGCATTTATGTAATTAATGATGAGGATTCAGGCTCCATTGGTGTCATCATTGCCCGTGTATGTACATGGTTGGCATTTATGTATGTAATTAATGATGAGGATTCAGGCTCCATTGGTGTCATCATGGCTGGCCTACGTATGTACATGGATGTCAAAGAAAAAAAAATGATGAGGATTCAGGCTCCCATGGTGTCATCATGGCCCGTCTACGTACATGGATGTCAAGGAATAGTAAATGATGAGGATTCAGGCTCCCATGGTGTCAGATGTCATGGCCTGTCTACGTACATGGATGGCATGTATGTAATTAATGATGAGAATTCAGGCTCCATTGGTGTCATCATGGCTGGCCTACGTATGTACATGGATGTCAAAGAAAAAAAAATGATGAGGATTCAGGCTCCCATGGTGTCATCATGGCCCGTCTACGTACATGGATGTCAAGGAATAGTAAATGATGAGGATTCAGGCTCCCATGGTGTCATCATGGCCTGTCTACGTACATGGATGGCATGTATGTATTTAATGATGAGGATTCAGGCTCCCATGGTGTCATCATGGCTGGCCTACGTACATGGATGTCTCAGAAAAAAAATGATGAGGATTCAGGCTCCCATGGTGTCATCATGGCTGGCCTACGTACATGGATGTCAAAGAAAAAAAAATGATGAGGATTCAGGCTCCCGTGGTGTCATTATGGCCCGTCTACGTGTTGTTGGCATGTATGAAATTAATGATGAGGATTCAGGCTCCCATAGTGTCATCATGGCTGGCCTACGTACATGGTTGGCATTTATGTAATTAATGATGAGGATTCAGGCTCCCATGGTGTCATCATTGCCCGTGTATGTACATGGTTGGCATTTATGTAATTAATGATGAGGATTCAGGCTCCATTGGTGTCATCATGGCCCGTCTACGTACATGGACCGTGGCATTTATGTATTTAATGATGAGGATTCAGGCTCCCATGGGGTCATTGATGATCATGGCATTTATGTATGTAATTAATGATGAGGATTCAGGCTCCATTGGTGTCATCATGGCTGGCCTACGTACATGGATGTCAAGGAATAGTAAATGATGAGGATTCAGGCTCCCATGGTGTCATCATGGCCCGTCTACGTACATGGATGTCAAGGAATAGTAAATGATGAGGATTCAGGCTCCCATGGGGTCATCATGGCTTGTCTACGTACATGGTTGGCATTTATGTAATTAACGAGGAGGATTCAGGCTCCATTGGTGTCATCATGGCTGGCCTACGTACATGGATGTCAAGGAATAGTAAATGATGAGGATTCAGGCTCCCATGGTGTCATCATGGCTTGTCTACGTACATGGTTGGCATTTATGTAATTAATGAGGAGGATTCAGGCTCCCATGGTGTCATCATGGCCCGTCTACGTACATGGATGGCATTTATGTAATTAATGATGAGGATTCAGGCTCCCATGGGGTCATCATGGCTTGTCTACGTACATGGTTGGCATTTATGTAATTAATGAGGAGGATTCAGGCTCCCATGGTGTCTCCATGGCTGGCCTACGTACATGGATGTCAAGGAATAGTAAATGATGAGGATTCAGGCTCCCATGGTGTCATCATGGCTTGTCTACCTACATGGTTGGCATTTATGTAACCTGAATCCTCTCATTAAGAAAATGAAGAGGATTCAGGCTCCATTGGTGTCATCATGGCTGGCCTACGTACATGGATGTCAAGGAATAGTAAATGATGAGGATTCAGGCTCCCATGGTGTCATCATGGCCCGTCTACGTACATGGATGTCAAGGAATAGTAAATGATGAGGATTCAGGCTCCCATGGGGTCATCATGGCTTGTCTACGTACATGGTTGGCATTTATGTAATTAACGAGGAGGATTCAGGCTCCATGGTGTCATCATGGCTGGCCTACGTACATGGATGTCAAGGAATAGTAAATGATGAGGATTCAGGCTCCCATGGTGTCATCATGGCTTGTCTACGTACATGGTTGGCATTTATGTAATTAATGAGGAGGATTCAGGCTCCCATGGTGTCTCATGGCTGGCCTACGTACATGGATGTCAAGGAATAGTAAATGATGAGGATTCAGGCTCCCATGGTGTCATCATGGCTGTCTACGTACATGGATGGCATGTATGTAATTAATGATGAGGATTCAGGCTCCCATGGTGTCATCATGGCTGTCTACGTACATGGATGGCATTATGTAATTAATGATGAGGATTCAGGCTCCCATGGTGTCATCATGGCTTGTCTACGTACATGGATGGCATTTATGTAATTAATGATGAGGATTCAGGCTCCATTGGTGTCATCATGGCTGGCCTACGTACATGGATGTCAAAGAAAAAAAAATGATGAGGATTCAGGCTCCCATGGTGTCATCATGGCCCGTGTATGTACATGGTTGGCATTTATGTAATTAATGATGAGGATTCAGGCTCCATTGGTGTCATCATGGCTTGTCTACGTACATGGTTGGCATTTATGTAATTAATGATGAGGATTCAGGCTCCATGGTGTCATCATGGCTGGCCTACGTACATGGATGTCAAGAAAAAAATGATGAGGATTCAGGCTCCCATGGTGTCATCATGGCCTGTCTACGTACATGGATGGCATGTAATGTAAAATGATGAGGATTCAGGCTCCCATGGTGTCATCATGGCCTGTCTACGTACATGGATGGCATGTATGTAATTAATGATGAGAATTCAGGCTCCATGGTGTCATCATGGCTGGCCTACGTACATGGATGTCAAAGAAAAAAAATGATGAGGATTCAGGCTCCCATGGTGTCATCATGGCTGGCCTACGTACATGGATGTCAAAAATAAATGATGAGGATTCAGGCTCCCATGGTGTCATCATGGCCTGTCTACGTACATGGATGGCATGTATGTATTTAATGATGAGGATTCAGGCTCCCATGGTGTCATCATGGCTGGCCTACGTACATGGATGTTCAGAAAAAAATGATGAGGATTCAGGCTCCCATGGTGTCATCATGGCTGGCCTACGTACATGGATGTCAAAGAAAAAAAAATGATGAGGATTCAGGCTCCCGTGGTGTCATTATGGCCCGTCTACGTGTTGTTGGCATGTATGAAATGAATGATGAGGATTCAGGCTCCCATAGTGTCATCATGGCTGGCCTACGTACATGGTTGGCATTTATGTAATTAATGATGAGGATTCAGGCTCCCATGGTGTCATCATTGCCCGTGTATGTACATGGTTGGCATTTATGTAATTAATGATGAGGATTCAGGCTCCATTGGTGTCATCATGGCCCGTCTACGTACATGGACCGTGGCATTTATGTATTTAATGATGAGGATTCAGGCTCCCATGGGGTCATTGATGATCATGGCATTTATGTAATTAATGATGAGGATTCAGGCTCCATTGGTGTCATCATGGCTGGCCTACGTATGTACATGGATGTCAAAGAAAAAAAAATGAAGAGGATTCAGGCTCCCATGGTGTCATCATGGCCCGTCTACGTACATGGATGTCAAGGAATAGTAAATGATGAGGATTCAGGCTCCCATGGTGTCAGATGTCATGGCCTGTCTACGTACATGGATGGCATGTATGTATTTAATGATGAGGATTCAGGCTCCCATGGTGTCATCATGGCTGGCCTACGTACATGGATGTCTCAGAAAAAAAATGATGAGGATTCAGGCTCCCATGGTGTCATCATGGCTGGCCTACGTACATGGATGTCTCAGAAAAAAAATGATGAGGATTCAGGCTCCCATGGTGTCATCATGGCTGGCCTACGTACATGGATGTCAAAGAAAAAAAAATGATCAGGATTCAGGCTCCCGTGGTGTCATTATGGCCCGTCTACGTGTTGTTGGCATGTATGAAATTAATGATGAGGATTCAGGCTCCCACAGTGTCATCATGGCTGGCCTACGTACATGGTTGGCATTTATGTAATTAATGATGAGGATTCAGGCTCCCATGGTGTCATCATTGCCCGTGTATGTACATGGTTGGCATTTATGTAATTAATGATGAGGATTCAGGCTCCATTGGTGTCATCATGGCCCGTCTACGTACATGGGTGGCATTTATGTATTTAATGATGAGGATTCAGGCTCCCATGGGGTCATCATGGCTTGTCTACGTACATGGAGTCATATTGATTCATGGAACAATGAGATACCATTCTTAATTGAAAATTGTTCTTGATACTTTCACATGCATGCCCGGAATCGTGAATTTGTGCGGGTTTCCATGATGACAATCCTCATTGAATTCTTGAGCACACAATATTGAGCAATTTAGGGGCACTTCGGCAATGTTGACCATTTTCATTCATGATCAATAAAATTAACATTTAATGCAATAAATACATATTCCACTCATTTTAATAAACCATGCAAAAACTTTACAAGCACGCTCAAGCTAGGGGTGGGCTGGCATGCACGCGTGGGTGTGGGGGTGGGCTGGCATGCATGCGTGGGTGTGGGGGTGGGCTGGCATGCACGTGTGGGTGTGGGGGTGGGCTGGCATGCATGCGTGGGTGTGGGGTTGGGCTAGCCTGCATGCGTGGGTGTGGGGGGGGCTGGCATGCATGCGTGGGTGTGTGTGGGGGGCTAGCATGCATGCGTAAGTGTGGGGGGGGGCTGGCATGCATGCGTGGGTGTGGGGGGGGCTGGCATGCATGCGTGGGTGTGTGTGGGGGGCTAGCATGCATGCGTAAGTGTGGGGGGGGGCTGGCATGCATGCGTGGGTGTGTATGGGGGCTGGCATGCATGCGTGGGTGTGTGTGGGGGGCTAGCATGCATGCGTGGGTGTGTGGGGGGGCTGTCATGCATGCGTGGGTGTGTGTGGGGGCTGGCATCCATGCGTGGGTGTGTGGGGGGGCTAGCATGCATGCGTGGGTGTGGGGGTGGGCTAGCATGCATGCGTGGGTGTGGGGGGGGCGGTCATGCATGCGTGGGTGTGTGGGGGGCTGGCATGCATGCGTGGGTGTGTGGGGGGGCTAGCATGCATGCGTGGGTGTGGGGGTGGGCTAGCATGCATGCGTGGGTGTGAGTGTGGGCTAGCATGCATGCGTGGGTGTGGGGGGGGCTAGCATGCATGCGTGGGTGTGGGGGGGCCGGGGCCGGGGCTAGCATGCATGCGTGGGTGTGGGGGTGGGCTAGCATGCATGCGTGGGTGTGGGGGGGGCTAGCACGCCCCACCCCTCCATCGGCACAGCCAGCCTTGTGAGTCTACCCTTAACAACAAGGCTGGTAGGACGACACGCCTGAGCAGCATATGTCATGCCTATCTCAGGCTAATAATGTGTGATTTTGTGCCAACAACCAAGTTGTTCCACCCAACAACACATTATAAACCCTCTTCCAAAATGCCCAACAAGCCGGACACGTGGAGGACCACACACGCAGTATATAAAGAGAAAATAAGCTGACTTTTTATCCAGCCAACCTGTGGCTAGCTGCTCTGGTTAGCATGACAAATGCTAACATTTACTCAGTGGGAAAGGTGAAGAGACCATTGGAACAGCCTACCTGACGCATGTGCCACCAAAGCATTGTGTCCCGCAAAATGCACACTGCCTCCTTTCTAACAAGCACGAGCCGCTCTCTTTAGGAGACAGGTGCCAGCTCGTCAGTGTCTGGGGAAAATGATGCCGCTGCTTAGGAAGACCGCGTGAATTTCCTCGAACACAACTGTCTATAAAGCAAAAGAAATTTCAGAGAAGCATGGAAATAAAAGCATTACACCTTCCCGACAGGTTGCGGGCCACGCGCTGCAGAAAGCCAGCCACGTCACAGACGATTAACTAGCTAAAAGACACCCAGGAATCCAGCGATGCAGCGCCAGGACCCGCAACTTTCTGGCTGCATCTGGCCGGAAAGAAGGCAAAAAGCTTACGCTCAACGAGGTAAGAAAGCAGGAAAACGCAAGCTTAAGACGTTTAACACAAGAACGTACCATAACGGGCATTTATTCGTGCCCAGGCGCACAAGAAAGTCCACCCTTTCATGGAGTGGTTGGGCAGTACGCATCGCGCAGGGCTAATGTTATCTTACCGCAAAATGACGGGAAAGGTAAAGATAGCAGCGGGAATTTTTACGGCTTTAGAAACATCATTAAACTAGCTTTCCTTACGACCATCAAAACTGGCAACAATCGACAATCAACCCGGCAGGCATCCAATATACTTTATTCATCCCGACAGAAATTCAGGCCGGACCCCCCCTGCCGATGGCAAAGAAAAAAAGCCCGCGACATTATAGATCGCAACCATCCCGCCATAAATTAGAATCAGTAACTAATTTTCTCCAACAATCGAGCATTTCTGCTTTCCGCGTGCCAGATTTGTCACGTTTCGTCTAAAGGCAGTCGCCATGGCCCCTACCGCAAGGGGTGCGCGCACCATGCCGACATAGCTTTTGGGCCTCAATTTGCACCGAAATTTGGTCCGTACCGTCCAGCTCAGTCGGATTATGTATGTGGATCGGCCGTGTTGGTTGCATACGCAGGTATATTAATTCTTGCATTCGCCCCGGACCTTCCCCAGGACAGGTCAGGATATAACAATAATTCTTGCATTCGCCCCCGCCCTTTCCTATGGCCTGGTCAGGTTTGGGCGCGACGCCACTAGCGCGGCGCCCGCGACAGAGTGGCCAGGCTCGAGCACGTTTTCTGGATCCCAAGCACCGGATTGGACACTGTCCGAGGACTGGACAGGAATTGGCTGACCAATCGGATGCTTGCTCGTCGTCTCCAAAAACATATATAAAGAGCCAAATCGCGCGAACTACGCAAGGATCCTTTAAGCAGCGTTACTCTGCCGAAATGTCAACCTAGGCCGGTCAAGTGACGCCGAGGTGTTCACCGATAGTTCAGGTCAGCCACAGCGCGCCTTCGAATGTAGGCACGGTCGCATTTTTTTTTAGGAAATGTAGAATTGTTGTCGACCAGCTACCAACGCCCGACCGGACCCATACAACGGAAACATCAAGGCGATGTGATGTAGGTGTGTCTGATATGTCATTAATACACAGAGCATCGTGAATATAATATATAATATAAATTATATAATATACTATAATTAATATATAATTTTAATTTTATGTTAATTTTAATGTTATTTCATATAACATAATATAGCATAATATAATATAATATAATATAATATTATATAAAGTAGTATATAAAAAATTAAAATGTAAAAGAAAAATATCTACCTTATTGGGGTTTAATGTTCCTTTCCAGTTCAGCATAAGTACACTCTTGAGTGTGTGCAATGTTTGGTTATACGCCATTGTCTTAAAATAGCAACCAATGTAAACCTCCGTCCTAACCACATTTGGATACAATAAAGACATTGATGCCTGACACATAGCATTCATTGCTTGAAATACCATGCATATTTTGTGTCAATGTTCTGCAGACCACAGCTTCAAGTGGGCATACTTCGCTTTCCTCAATATAATGGCGACATGGCATTTGGTGAAAGTGGTGAGTGCCATGAAGTTGCGCCGGCCGTCGTTATCCATGACGAACTGAATGGGTTTCGTGCAAATCAAGTTTTTTGTTTTGGTGTTCCAGTTGCGCCGGCCGGCGTTTCCAATGGTATCTTGCGCGCACTTGCAAAAGCTTGCACGCTTATCAACATTTTGTGTTGGTAAACATTTTATCACCTCTGGGATTTCCGCCTTCACTACCTGAGTTGCTTCTTTGTGGTTTTCAAATGCAACCGAGTTACGCCGGCCGTCGTTACTCATGACAAATTGTAGGGGTTTTGTGCAAATCACTTTTGTATGGTTTATGTACATGCATCCAGTTGCGCCGGCCGGCGTTTCCAATGGTATCTTGCAGTTGCGCAATCAGGCCCCATTACCAAAAGTGTGTTTGTACATCTTTTTTACACCTGAAGGATTTCTGCCTGCATATCCTGAGTTGCTTCTTAATGGTTTTTAATTGCGCCCGAGTTACGCCGGCCGTCGTTATTAATGACAAACTGTATGTGTTTCATAAAATCACTTTTGTATGGTTTACATGTATCCAGTTGCGCCGGCCGGCGTTATTAATGACGCTTGTCGTTCTTGTTTGATGCCCATCGTTTTCGTCGTGTCTTTAATGGTGATTATTTATCATTACTCATCCTCAGGGCTTTCGGTGCCGCGGGATTAAGAGGCGAAAAAAATCAGCTGCCGTCTGACCAAAGTCTGATGGCGCGATCGGGGCGGGGGGCCGTTTCCGACGGTTCGCGTCCCTTGTCCAATGACGACCGGGAGCCTGCACTTCGCGGTCTCTGGAGCGACAAGTACATCGAGAACAAGGGGTACAAAATTGCCAATGACATCTTTCCTATCATGGCGGAACGCGTGAAAGCAAACAACCACAGGACGCCAGAGATGAGCGCGGAGGTTCTGTCTTGCGCAGCTTCAAGACTAAATGCCATGGTGGCGGAGAGCAACGGCATTAAGAAGAGGAAGAACTGTGACGGCGGGCTTCCTGAAAATTGGGCGGAATCTCTTCGGGATAACATCAAGAAGGCTTTTGGCGACTTGGGAACATCTGAGAAGGATCGTGGGCTTAGGTGGGCCTTGTGTGGACTTGTTACGAAGGCAATGGAGGGCGTCCCGGACAGGATTGTGGAGCGCGCGTTCGGGATTGACAGGCGCTTTGTCGCAACTGTTCGGGGTCACAGGGATGGAATGGAAGAAGGGGAGGACGACCTTTTGATGAGTGCGCCAGAGAGGAGGAGGAGGAAAGACGAGCTTCCGACGGAAGTCATTGCCCTGATACAAGCGTGCTGGAGGGATGATAACTTGACGCGGGCGTCTCCGAACATGAAGGATGTTCATTGTGAATGGACCAGAAAGGATTACAAACATACACTAGCGTTTTCGGAGGGTGCGCGCTACTATACTGTCTCCAAGTCGAAGATTTACGAAGTGTTCATTTCCCGCCATCCGGAGTTGAAGCCACCGCGGCGGATGGACAGTAGGGAGGGGGGGGGGGGAGGGAGAGGAGGGTGTGAGGGGGGGAAATCAGGTGATTTTGGAGACGGAGGCAGGGATGTCAATGCTACGCACGAATCAGAAGAGCACAGTTCATGTGGGATACACTACTTTTTGCAAGCATATGCCCGCATGCGTCAAGGGGCGGTGGAAAATGCGGAACTTGTGCGCATGCCAGCACCACACTACCATGCAGTCCATGGTTGGGGGGTTGGCCAAATTTCGTGCAACTTTTCATGCCAGATGCGAGTGCGGACCTGAATGCCACGCGTGCGATCATGGTAGCCAGCTCGACGTGGGGTCGTCCGTGCCCACATGTTCCATTTTCAAAGCCACTCACACGACAGAGTGGGTGAACAAGTTTACTTGTGAGGTGGAGGGGATGAGGGAGGGGGGAGGTTCGAGGTCGTCTGTGGGGTCGTCGCGGCCGCAGGTTCAGCCTTTTCAGGGCGAACTTGAGGATCTGCCCATGCATGGGAGGGTGCTGGACGACGAGGAAGGGGTGCCCGATCATGACCTGGGCGAGGAGTTGGGGGTTTGCTCGATCCGGCGTAAGGCTTGTGTGTTGGGCACTTGCCTGGCTCCCAAGTGTGGAATTCGGAACTTCATGTTATGCGAACGGGAGGAGGCTTCCAACCACCTGATTTCATGGACCAGATACGAGATGCAGGATGTGCCGCCGGGTGCGGTTCTTGGGCCAGAGGTAATTTTTAGTGGAGTGGTTGCGCCCCAAGGCGTTTCTTTTGCAATGTTTCCTGAAGTTCTTGGGCCAGAGGTAATTTTTAGTGGAGTGGTTGCGCCCCAAGGCGTTTCTTTTTCAATTTTTCCTGAGGTCCTGTCTTTTTTCTTTCTACAGGTCATTGGTGGGTCGAAGTTGATGTCTTTTCTGTATGTGCACACTGCGCATATGCAGGACGACTGTGACGAGATCGCAAAGGCTGGTGGGCAGCGATTGACGCAAGTCGACGTCAAGTCCACACCAACGGAGCTAAAGGAGGCAATTGTGGACAAGTGGCCGGACTTCATCCAGCATTGCTTCAACGCGTGGTGGCAAGCGGACGCCTCCAAGGAATGTCTCTCAAGGATGCGGGTGGGGGACCTTGTATGCCACACAGATTACGCCGAGAACTACCAGTCTTACACCTATCACAATCTCCAAGCACAGTATTGGCATCCAGTCACATTCGTCCTTATGCCCTGGATCGTGCGCTACTTGGATCCAGCGTCGGGAAAGGTCGTGAGAAGGGAGTTTCACTTCATCGGACAGGGCGGAATGAAAAGGGACGGGCGGGCCCTCCGTTTTGCTATCCTCAAAATCCTGGCGACACTACGGTCAGAAGGGGTAGAGGTGAAGCGCTTCATTGGGTGGTCGGACAATTGCTCCATGCAGTTCAAGTCAAGGAATGTGATCGCGGAAGTGGCCCGGCTGCTGACGGAGGATCCGCACCTGGAGTCATTTGAGTGGAATTACTTTGGGGAGCAGCACGGAAAGGGGGAGGTGGATGGAGCTGGTGGGACTGTGAAGTGCATGTTGAGGAGGTGGCACATCAGGGAAGAGAACCAGGACAAACAGACGGCCGCCCAGTTGGTGGAGAATCTGGCGTCGGGGGCGGTGGGCGGGACCACAACGACCAGGCGTAACTTCTTCGAGTTCCCCGAGGTAATTAAGTGTACAGTCCTCGTTCAGGGAATAGTTACGCCGGCCGTCGTTTCTAGGGCGTTCTTGGAGTCCTGGCGATCAGGAGTGCTTAATAAAACACAACTAGCTCGATGGTCTCGTAACTTCAACTTTCCCTTGTGCAAATCTTGTCTTCGACGCGCAGGTGCTTCCTTACAGCCCAGGGCGCGGCGAAATCAAAGGAGTGAAGAAGGCGCACTGGTGGCGCATGGACAAGTCGAATGTGACGCGCTTAATGCTGCGCCAGTATTCCTGCTATTGTGGCGGTGCGTGCGCCGAGGAAAGGTGGTGGGATTGTCGAAAGGAGTGGACCGACATGGACGGCTGGAATGTGGGAGGTGCTCGGATGAAGCTCCACAAACTGGGGGAGCCAGTGCAAAGGAACCCAAACGGACAAGGGGGGCACGCAGGGACGCGACTGAACAGACTACAGGCAGAGAGGACGATGATGGGAAGGAGACTGAAGCTGCGAGACATTTTTGCCGTCGAGTCCTACTCTGGTGATGAGTCCCACGATCCAGATCATCCATATTGGCTAGCGGAAGTCTTGCAGGAGCCTTATCAGGTGGCCGCTACTTTCGTGAGGCGAGTGGCCGACAGAAACGGCAAGGTCGATAGGGAGTTGTTCCGTAAGGGACAATGGGTGGTGGGGGTGCGCTACTGGGACAGATTTCCGGGTATGGCGACGATGTTCAAAATGGACGCCGATGCGCAAGCTGAACAGCCAAACTTGGTCAATTGCTACCTGTGCATGGACGCGGGGTTCGAACACACCATTGTTGTCAACCCAGCTAACAATCGCCAGGCCATCTTGACCATTCCGACAGACGTCGAGAAACGGCTCACGAACTTGGCCAAGAAGAGACCTGTTGAGTAGGCCAGCTCGCCCGGGCTTGGTTGGACGAGGTGGACAGCCTTGAGAGCACGTGCTTCGTTGTGAGCACTTGCCTTTCAGCCGTGATTTGCAAACGAGTTCCTTGTCCTGAATTGTAAAGCTCGATTCATGCTCTTTTAAGGAAGTGTATAATATTATCCAGATCATGTATATATTTAGATCTAGACCTGAGTTCAAATAACATTTCTTAGAGGGCTGAGATGCGCGAGGTCCAGCATACATGTATATATCCATGGAGACATGTTACAAACTCAAATGTTTCATTGTACGTACCACTAGCTCGTCGACGGGGGTATCCCATGTAATGTATGATTTATGAATTAATTAATCGCTTAATTGTACAATTTAAATGGATCATGAACTTGTCAAGTGGCCTAATTTGGTTTATTTGGTTCATCATTTATTGATGTCAATCATTCTTAATTGAATCTCGAGCAATAGCAATCATGAAGCACATCCTAATCATGTGATTCGCATAATGAGAATAGGCAACAAGTGCTAAGTACTTTGAGGAATGCGGGGTTGGTCAGGTTATTATAGAGCTAGAGCTACAAACGGCACATATATTGCAAACTTTGCGCTCCAGGCATGGAATTTCAAAAGTACCAAAATTGGAGCAGTAGATGTTGGGGACGCCCGTGAGCGCTCACGGCGCGGCGCGAAATTCGACCGTTAGTCAAACTACCCGACAGGTCGGGTAGTTTACGGACTATGGGTTAAGGCCACTGTTAACTGCTGCATTTGTGGCAGGGCTCCACTTATTGTATAATTATTTAAAAAGAAAGTATGGGAGTTGTGCTCCCGAGTGGCATCAATCCGCTGGCCGGTCTACAGTCGCCGGCCTGGGCGCCTAGCTAGTCAGGTGGGCATCAAAGATTGGTGTCTAGATGCTAGTCGGTGCCTAAGCACGGTACGGAAGCCAGTGCGCGCCGGGACGGTCAGAGAACCGTCGCCCTCGGTAGCACAGATCCGCTGAGTGCCGGTAGTCTCGGGTTAGAGGCTCGAGCATGCACTATCGGGTAGCCTACCGGTAGTCTCGGGTTAGAGGCTCGAGCATGCCTAGCTTATCGGTTAGCGCCGCGCCGCTGAGCTCCTTGCGGCCTGGCCAGCTGCAATTAGGGTTCAATAGCAATCAGTGGCGGCTGCGGGCTCAGCCTCCCACAATCGGTTCCCCAAACAACAAAAATCCCGTCTCCATCGCCGGCGTGCTAGCCAGCGGTGAAGGGCATTCAACTGCTGAGAAACTGGCTCCCCGGCCTCACGATAGTTGTTACACAGCTTTGTGTGTTCCTTCCAGTGCGCGCGCTGGCACTCGGCACCGCAATACCGGGCGTCGCGACACCCCCGCACTTGCGCTTAACACCGTCTTCCACCAGGCAGGCCGGATTCGAGCCACTCCTTGGAATCCAGGAGAGCATTGGCCCTCCCACCCCGGTAAAACGATCGCCCTGGAAAACTTAAATTTCACGGACTCTGAATTCGCAAATGTAAAGTGAAAACCTGGAACCCCCCCCCCTCTACTCTCGCCGATAGGGTAAATCTTGGCTGCACCTCCATCGCGTTGGGCTGTTCCTCATACTGGTCCCATCCAACCTTCTCGACATACGAGACCAACAGTCGAAAGTCCACCTCACGATTGAGTGGAACCCGATCCGCCGGCGTCAGCTTGTAGAATCCGCCAGCCAAGGCAAAGTACATGTCCAGTAACTGGACGACAATCTGGCGTCGTCCTAGTTCGGCGAACGAGTCATACGCGACCAAAACCGCGAACTGGCGACCCGAGCGCTCCTCGGCTAACCGTACCCATGCGTGGATCTCGCAAGCTCGGTTCAGTACGTTTGCTGCCACACAGGCCAAGCCGGACTCCAGATCGACCATATCGAAGTGCCCCGCCATTCCTGCTTTCCTGCGCCATTTTGTTTACAAAATTTTTACGTTCGCAATAGTAAGTTGGTTGTCTTTCTCCGTATTATCTCTCATGAACAAATTCACGACTACCAAACTATGCGTTATATTGATTACGCAACTAAGAAACGCCCTGTGGCGCAACTTCATCTGCTAACCACCATGAACGGCTTGTAGCAAGTTTTTCATATTCTATACATACGAGCTGAAATTGAACATGATGCAACTTAGAAACGCCCTGCGGCGCTACTCGATCCCATATCTATGAGGCAGAGCTACAAAACAGGGTGAACGGGTGCACAACGTTACGCGCAGACAGCGCCTCCCTTGCTAGCCGCATGCAGACCTTCACACCTAGTTATCCTTGCGCCTACTCCTGTCCGCATGCTGGCACTCCTCACTGCAATATCTGGCATCTCTACATCTCCTACTCAACTAGCTTCTGGGACCCGGCCCTTTCACAATCACACCCCAAGTTGGAGCAGATTAGCGGAATTTTGACTAAAACCGATTCTCCATTTCCATCCCCCAAGATTGGCAGACGGCGAAACCGAAAGTCCGCTGTGTCTGGTTCTGGTGCCCCTTCAAACGCATCAGCCCTCACGCGCATTTGCAGCGTCGCATCCAGGAGAAATCGGCGCGTGTAGTTGCAACCCAAATGAAGAGCATGTCCCTCTTCCCCCAATTAACTCTTCCCTGGGCCCCGTTTCAACGTACGACACCACAAGGCGGAATTCGTTCCTTGGGTCTATAGATTGGCACTCTGTCGTCCTCAAGAGGTTTGAAAAACCCCTCTGTTATGAGGAAGTGCATATCAGCCAGCTGGGCGCAAATCATCCTCTCCATTACGGTGAACGAATCAAAGATAATGAAAACGGCCAAGTGGCGGCCTGTGCTCTCCTGCTCAAGGCTAACTTGCTCAAATATGAAAAAAGCGAACTTTCTCGAGTACGTTATCCATGGCGCGGCCAAGCACTTGTTTGACGGCGTCGGACTCCACCATCTATTTCAGAAAAAAAAAGAACGAAAATTTAGATCCCGGACAGCACAAGTGCATTTTCCCGTCAGTCTGCCCCTCAGAAAAAAATGGCCGATGTCTAGCCTACCATAAGAAAGGCGAAAAGACGAGGGTAAAACTTTGAAGAGTAATATTCCGCAAACAAAAGGCAAACGAAAGGCAAGAGAAACGACGGCGGGCGTAACTTTCATGGGATAGATTTAACCGGACACAACAGAACGGACAAAAGCGTTTTACCATGTCACACTTCCCATTTATTAAACATGTTCCTGTATGAGGCAGAGCCCAACTGCATGGTCAAAGAGAACTGCAGCTGAGAACCCCAGTAGTCATCCAGTAGGATGGTCGGGTTGAACCCAAAGTAACAACCAGCAAGCGCCTCCCTTGCTAGCCGCAGACCTTCACACCTATCCTTATGCCTACTCCAGTCGGCATGCTGGCACTCCTCACTGCAATATCGGGCATCCATACATCCCTTACAACACTTCTGCGGCCCTCTTTCACATTCACACCCCAACTTGGAGCGCACTTTCGCCTAATAAGCAGGAAGGCCCGTTCTCGATCAACGTGAGTGATGCACTATACTTTTCGTCCGAGGGTAGTAAAAAGGATCCGACGGGCGTAAATTACGAGGTCTTATCTTACTACCTAGATACGAGGCGTGAGATCCAACGCCGTAATCATTACTACCTATCATCCTACGTAGTAATTTTACTAGCCGTAAGTAAGAGTAACGTTACGACTGCACATCTTTGGTAGTACATTACCGACAGAGTAAATTACCGCGACGGGTCTTGGTTGGTAATCTACCACCTGTAGATTAGGTGCCAGTGATCCGATGCTGTAAGATACGTTTCAGTAAGTTACTTCGGGGATCTTTGCCTGTACACGGCCAGATGGATAATTATATTGTAATGGAGAAGTGGGAGAACGTGCGTGTCTATTAGCAAATGCAGCGAAATATAAAAATGTAGTTATCAGCCTTTTTCGCCTATTCAGCAGTTGTCGTTGTCGGCCGTTGTCAGTAAGCGGCTATAGATTATGTGTGCTGGGGCCGGTGAAAAGACGCTAGCAAAGTTCGTCTGAATGGCGTCCAATAGAGGGGATTTTATTCTTAGTGGATTGTTGGACGAGGAGAAGGCGAGGTTGCTGGCGGAGAATGCGAAAGAGCAGAGGGAAGCAGCGGAAGCCGTGCGTGGAAGATGAGGTAACGGGATGGAGTGTGGGCCCTGGCTTCTGGTTATGAAATGATGGCGGTTGCAGGCCAGCCGTGCTCGCTGGTAATGGGTGCGTGGTGTTGAAATCCAAGTTCTGCGCGTATTCTGTTTTTTGGTCAATGATTGAAGGGATGTCGCCTTGTTTTATTTTTGTGCATCTGCGTCCCGTCGTGACTGCCTCGTCATGGACGCCCAGGGGTAGAAGTTCGAACGAGGGAATGATTTTTCAAACGCCTGGATATGTTATGATAGTACGAATAAATGGTAATGGGTAGAGGCGGCCAAAATTTTGTTGGAAGTGTGCCAACGCCGCACATACGACTTGAACAACCCTAGGTATCTTAGGAAAAGGAAACACGGATACGTCGGAGTGGAGGAAGAGGAAGACGATGACGATGGTGAAGACGGAGAGGTTTACAATGGAGGCCTTGAGAATGGGGAGACATTGAATCAGGAGAGCAGGGTAGCGGTGAGTGGCCCGTCATGAATTACATTGTGGTTGCAGTTGTTAGCGAGGCGTGTTGATTGCTTCTTGCCGCGGGTAATCGCTAGCGCGCATAACCTTCTTTTTTCAACAGGTGTTCTGGTGCATTGACTGCCGCAAAGCAATTAATGGGACTGATTATGTGCCTATCATGCCGTTTGGGAATCATACATTGCCAACATTTCGTGTTTAGAAGGCGCGCCTTCAGAAGCATATTCAGCACCGCACGAGCCAGGTGCTGAAGGCGTGCTTGGAGAGGAAGGGGTATAAAGTGCGCATGACCGCATCGAAGAAGAAGAAGCAGCAGGAATCGGGCAAGACCATGATAACCGAGCCAGGATTGGCTTTCGTGCATGCAGTACATGGTGCGGCGCAGGCAGTGAATGCTGCATCGATTGCAGCGGTGCAGCCTGTGGCCATGGCGGTGCAGGGCGCGGGTCCTGAAGTGTGGGCGTTGGCGAAGCAGATTCACGATGCTGTCATGGCCACGTTGTGAAGCCAAGGAATGGGTGTTGGTTCCAGTCAGGTGCCTCGCCCGGAGGAAGCTTTTCTGCTGTAAGCAGAGGTGCGGCATCAAGCATTTGCAATCGCCATGAGAGCAGTGGAGATGTCAGCGGCATGAAGCATTTGCAATCGCCATGAGAGCAGTGGAGATGTCTGCGGCATTGGGAGATCTGCAGACAATTGCAGGAGGACATTGTGCGGTACGCTTGTAGGGTGTATGCTGTGTTGTTCCGCTCGCTAATGGACATGTGCCCCTGTAACCTCTTCCAGGCTAGTATCTGCTATCCACCTCTTCAGGCTTGAAAAGTAAATTGCTGTACGGTTCACAATTGGCATGGCTTGACATGCACGCGTCCTTGACTGTGGTCTGCATGGGTTTGGGGTTTAGCGGTTTACATCAGACTCTGCTGTGTGTCTGCTTAATCAGCCGACGTGTCACATGGGGACAGCAACGGCGCTGGGATGCAGCCCGGTGTGAATGCGAGTAAGGTACGCGCTGTCATGCATGGCGGATGGGGCGTGGAAGCCACGACCCACGTTTTTGTGTGTGCACGGGGGGCTAGGGGGCAAGTCGTTGTGTTGCTGCCATCCATATGGCCATGGATATGCGGGAAGCTTTCCCTGTACCCATACTTAATGATGCATGGACTGGTTGTGACAGCCAAGGGTTTAGCTGTCGTGGGTTTGCTGAGTGATCATGGCAGTCTGCTAGGCTGGTGCTAGAACAGCAATAGCGCGGTTACTGCTATGTCTTGCCCGTGCTAACTGATGCTGCAGCCATGCGTGGAGCGCGAATCGTCCCGAGAGGAGAAGGAGGAGGCGGGGCCGGTGCACCCATGGGCAGGGCCGGAGAAGAAGGACGCGGAGCACCCAGTGTGGGAGAAGGAGAAGGCGGGGAAGCACTGAAGCTCCACCCCATGTCAGGCCTCTAGTATAGGTGCCAGTTAACTAAACCCATGCACGTGCAGGTTGTAGCTCAGAATGTATTTAAAATCATATGCCCCTTTTCAGGTATATGTGTAACAGTGACTCCCAACGGATATATGTTCCTAATTTATTAAATTCTTACTGAATAATTGTTGTCTTTATGAACCCATGAAGAGCAAAGCCCGGTGGGGAGTACATGTAACGCATTACCACGAGAAGGGGTCCCCACACCGCATTTCTTCGCTCTCTGTTCCTATGCAGAACAAGAAGAGGTGGAAGACCAATGTCCCGGCTCACACGCCAGCCCATGTGGGTAAGCCCCCTCCCCCAAAGCGGAAGGGGCGCTTTGGGGAGAAGTGTAGTGAGGATTTTGTAGACTAGATAGCACTAACTTACTTACACCAGACCTGGCAATAAACAAGCATTGATGGGATGGACCCAGCGATACATAATGGGCGTGCATGCGTAAAAAATATACACTATGCATGGCCCAATGGGCATGCATTCAAATAATTACAAATGAAGGCCGCCATGAGAGCACTGAAGCTAAACCAGACCGGGCCACAATTAACCCTCCAGCACCAAAGTTCCACTGCATCATGTAAGACAAGCCTGACATCCATCCATCCATCCATCCATCCATCCATCCATCCATCCATCCATCCATCCATCCATCCATCCATCCATCCATCCATCCATCCATCCATCCATCCATCCATCCATCCATCCATCCATCCATCCATCCATCCATCCATCCATCCATCCATCCATCCATCCATCCATCCATCCATCCATCCATCCATCCATCCATCCATCCATCCATCCATCCATCCATCCATCCATCCATCCATCCATCCATCCATCCATCCATCCATCCATCCATCCATCCATCCATCCATCCATCCATCCATCCATCCATCCATCCATCCATCCATCCATCCATCCATCCATCCATCCATCCATCCATCCATCCATCCATCCATCCATCCATCCATCCATCCATCCATCCATCCATCCATCCATCCATCCATCCATCCATCCATCCATCCATCCATCCATCCATCCATCCATCCATCCATCCATCCATCCATCCATCCATCCATCCATCCATCCATCCATCCATCCATCCATCCATCCATCCATCCATCCATCCATCCATCCATCCATCCATCCATCCATCCATCCATCCATCCATCCATCCATCCATCCATCCATCCATCCATCCATCCATCCATCCATCCATCCATCCATCCATCCATCCATCCATCCATCCATCCATCCATCCATCCATCCATCCATCCATCCATCCATCCATCCATCCATCCATCCATCCATCCATCCATCCATCCATCCATTGATCGGGGTATAGTCCTAGTACAGCCATGCTACGTCCTGGCTATGATGAGATTACTTGCCCACGCTCCTAGTGTTATGCCATGCTCACATGGGTCTTATTGCACCCACAGATTGCCGGATCGTTGGCGTGTCCGTTTAGCTAGCGTTCCCGAATGCAGCTGTGGCATGCCTTAGGCATGAAGGAGACTGGGGGTCTCTGCCCTTTCTCCTGTTGTGCACACACAGGGATTAAAAGCACTTCGGTGCTCCGTGACTCCCCAACAGGAGCACGTGTTTAATTAATTAATTAATTAATTAATCGGGGTTAGCTAATGCTCCTTGACTCCCTAATGGGGGCATGAGTTTAATAAATGAATTAAGTAGTTAGTTAATTAATCAGGTTGATTCAGATGAGGTCTGTGCTGGTTCCTTGTGGACTGGCCAGCCAGGGAGATATCTTCTTACATGGTCAGGCCCTTGCCGACCATGTAAGAACCTGTTAGGCGACGCAGTGGCCAGCATTGGACATACCGCCATATGTTTGTCTCCGCGATATGATTTTAGCTGACATGCAGAGCACAGACACTGTTGGCGTCATCCGCTCAACCCCTCTTATTCAGACATGGGACCTCGGATGTGTAGGATTAGTAGCGTTGCCCAGGCGGACATTGTCAAAGACTACGACCCCCCAGTTGTGGGTCCTAGGAAATTTAACAAGCATGATTGTCTCCTTGTTGATAGGCATTAATTAATCCTTGATGATAGGCATTGCTTGCGTGCAAGATTAGCTCGAGGCCCATATTTTAGACTACTAGCTGAGCTGTGGACATACATGTTGTTATTGACGTCTTGACGGATATTGACGTCTTGGGGTGACTTCCACTATATCTTCTTTGGGGAATTCAGAGATCCCGGTCCCCCAACATGGACATGAGACTAATTAAAATCAATTAA
Organism: Mesostigma viride; assembly: GCA_009746045.1. Classification (NCBI taxonomy): domain Eukaryota; kingdom Viridiplantae; phylum Streptophyta; class Mesostigmatophyceae; order Mesostigmatales; family Mesostigmataceae; genus Mesostigma; species Mesostigma viride. The sequence continues at coordinate 6,957 of RPFO01000331.1, read as the reverse complement.
TCAATGTCATGAATAGAGCGCGTTCATGACGTTCAGTCATGAACAGAGCCCTAACCTTAAACACATAAGAAAACAATTATGGCGGGCCATGTGACCAATGTAAGAAGCTTAGCCCCCAAACATATTGTTGTCTCACGTAATGAATCACTTGCTGATCAACAAATCGATGGTTATCTCATAGGCACAATGTACCTCTGACCATCATTGCTGGCCCATGCATGCATGCACCAATGGCAGCCTACATGACACATACATCGCTTATTTGCCATGTAAAAAATGCGACAAAGTGTCCATACAGGTACTCATAGATTAGCACAAATTCCTTAGCACGATGTGGACAACTTTACTTAACGGTGAAAGCCTGTCTCGCCCTTATTGCCTTGAGGGTTCCCGGCGATAGGTCCTGTCTGTTGGTCGACATTTTTCTTTTGCAGCTGGCCATCGTCGGTAGGTATGAATGATCTCGATGCTAGCAATTACGATGATGATACCCGAGGTAGTCTATACCTAGGATCGAGAGCTTCTTCTTGTATGGCAATGCCGGCAGTTAACTATTACTCCGAATAAAGAGTTAAGAGGTTGGCCCTCGGCAGTCGGCATGGCGATCACGGAGCGATGACGGGGCGATGACGGGGCGATGACGGGGCGTTGACGCGCGTGATGAATAGGATCTGTTTGACAGGCGGCGGCTATTGGTAATATAGATTGTTGATTAAGAGAAGAGTTTAGATGTTGGCCCGTGGGCGATGACGGTGACGGCGTCACCGTCATCGCCCTCGACGGGCGTCATGAATACGACCTTTTTGATATGCGGCGGCTATTGGTAATATAGGTCGTTGACTACTACTCCGAATACAAAATTACAAATGTAAAGAGTTAAGAGGTTGGCCCTCGGCTGGCTCGGCATGGCGATCACGGGGCGATGACGGGGCGATGACGGCCGACGGGCAGTGTTTTTTTTAGTGGCGATACACCGCCAAATGTGGCGGTGTGGCACTTTTTTTGGCAAAATGTGGCGGTGCCACCCACTTGGACAGGGCACCCAAGAAGCCACAATTTGGCCGTGCTGTTCTACTTTGTAGTTTCGTTTCGCCACAGGGTGGCCGTGCCTGAAGTTCACTCTAGTACAGGCTACGCCACAATTGGCGGTGTCAGCCGGTCTTCCGGCCGGCGTTCCGCCACAAGCCTCCCTAGTACTAGAACTACTATGAGTATTACTATGACTGACTGACTTACTGACTGCATAGTGCATGTACGTAGAGCCCGGACAAGTGCCAAGTGGCAAGTGGCCCGCTGCCAGAGACCAGAGTGCACTGTGCAGACTGCAGCTTGTGTGCATTTTCTGGCTTCAGCTGGCTGGCGGCCTGGCGGCTGGCGCCTCAGTTCCAGTCACTCGCCAGCCATACAGTACTGTACTGCATTGCATTGACTATGTGTTTCGACTTTCGGCACTTCAGTAATCGTTTTGTTAAGCAGTGGCTGTAGTGGTAATCGTTGTTGTTAATTTACCAAGTACGCCCGGCGCCGATGCCTGAGACGGAGACGCTCGCCCGCCTTGTGTACAGGCATTCACGCCTTAAGTTGGGTTCGAGGTTTTTGGTCAACCCAACTTCAGGCGTGAACCCAACTTAAGGCGTGAATGATTCTAATAAATTCTACTAGTTTGAACTTAAGATAATTAAACATACTGTTCTGAACTACTTTGAACTTGGAATGCCAGTACGGCGCCGCGCCGCGCTGACCCCGCTGCCGGTAGGGTCATTTGCTGCACCAAAAAGCCAGCCCGCCACACGTGGCCGTGCCAAGCCCAATTTTAATTGGCTTAAAGCCACACATTGGCCGAGTAAACTGAAGTTTTCATAGTTCGAAACGCCACAAGTGGCCTAGCGCCACTAGTAACGAAAACCTTAAAAAAAACACTGCCGACGGGGCGTTGACGCGCGTGATGAATAGGATCTGTTTGATAGGCGGCGGCTATTGGTAATATAGATTGTTGATTAAGAGAAGAGTTTAGATGTTGGCCCGTCGAGGGCGATGACGGTGACGGTCGTCACCGTCATCGCCCTCGACGGGCCCGATGAAAAACCGATGTTTGATATGCGGCAGCTATTGGTAGTATAGGTCGTTGACTATCACTCCGAATAAACAGTTAACAGGTTAAGGCCCTCGGCCGGGCGATGACGGGGCGATGACGGGGCGTTGACGCTCGTGATGAATAGGACCTGTTTAATAGGCGGCGGCTATCGCTAATATATAGGTCGGATATTTGTGTAGCACCCCCCTCCTTCCCACGGCAGGTACGCAGCGACTCGCTGTTGTGCTGGCTGCAGTTGTGTACCACCTGTACGGTATTTGTGTACCACCCCCCTCCTTCCCACGGCAGGTACGCAGCGACTCGCTGTTGTGCTGGCTGCAGTTGTGTACCACCTGTACGGTTTTTGTGTACCACCTCCCTCCTTCCCACGGCAGGTACGCAGCGACTCGCTGTTGTGCTGGCTGCAGTTGTGTACCACCTGTACGGTTTTTGTGTACCACCCCCCTCCTTCCCACGGCAGGTACGCAGCGCCCGGCTGTTGTCCTGGCTGCAGTTGTGTATGGTACCACCTGTACGGTATTTGTGTACCACCACCCTCCATGGCCCATGCAGCCCGGCCCGGCATCGTGCCGTCGCCGACCCGACAACGTTTTCTCGAACAACACGAATTTGAATTTTAGGGACTGGAGCGGCTGGCACGCTAGCGGCACGACCAACGGAACAAGAGAACCGAGAAACTGTGGCCGCCAGGAGGATAAAGGTTTCAAGGCGCATGCGTTTGAGGCTAGCCAGAACCGAATGCGAGGTTTTACTTTATCAAACCGATGTATATCAATGTGGCCAGAATTCTTTTCCAGTTGCGGGGTCGTGTGTCGCCAATTTGTTGTTGGGCCGGGCACTTTAATCGTGATTGCAAGAAGTCAGTTCACGACGCCGTTAGCGTGGCATTTATGTACAGCAATTCATCGTTCGGCTTCTTTATCCTATCGGCAACTCCTCACGACGTGTGAGCGTGAGTCGGTTGTCGTGTGAATGGACACTTTCTGGGAAAGTAAGTCTCTAGAGTGCCAATTTCACCGATCGCAAAACATTTACCCAGTTTGGGCAGATAGACCTGGCTAAATACGAGGGCGAGCGGAAGTAATTGTTGATGCATAGCCATCTGCTTCCTGCGCTTTGTAATTGTAATGAGTTGTTCGCAAATTGGCGTCTCTAGCGGTTACTCCTCTGTGCACAGCTGGCGACCAAGAAGACTTCATTGGCAGCCGGACTGCGGATGCGCGTCGTTGGAATATTAGCAACGTTAACATGTTTGCTGCGTTTTTTGTGAAGCTTGTCTAGCCGACTGCATTTGGGAGACTTGGCAAGGTTGCCTCCAATCGTTGAAGTCACAACCTGGGTGTCAATTCACGTTTACTAGCCACGGTCATAGTAACATTCTAATGGCATTTGTCCCAGTTTCAACATGGGTTTTCACTCTGATCTGATGGAGTGAAGGGCCTAGCTCCGTGGTTTTGTGTCATTGTAGCAGTTTAGTCGCCTGCTAACGTAGTGAATCTTCCATCCCACCTCTCCCACCCCCACCCGCACTTCTCCTACTCTCTCTCTCTCTCTCTCTCTCTCTCTCTCTCTCTCTCTCTCTCTCTCTCTCTCTCTCTCTCTCTCTCTCTCTCTCTCTCTCCCCACCCCCCGCTCTCTTGTCCCTCCCGCACCCCTCCTCTCTCTTTCCCTTTTCCTTGGCTGTTGAGAAGGACTGGGGTGAAAACTCCAGACCGTTGGTGGCTGCCTTCAAGCAGGAAGTTTCAAGGATCAACAAGTTTTTGTGAGCTGTCTGATATGGTCACTGCTGCGACAAAGGTGAGTTATCTTGTTTTTCATGTAATTTTTTTGCTGTAGCTAGGTAAGCCGGCCATTTTGTACTCCCCTTTCTTTTGCTCTCACGATTTATTCTTGTTGTGGTTTATATGGTCCCGTTAAGTGGCATGCATTATAATTATCCACATTAGTGTGAGAAACCATCCGCAGTGTTGTAGCTTGCATCTATAACAACAGTTTTTGCTGCCGCCGCCACTGCTATTACCAACATTAAGTCATTCTTGCTTTCTAAGCACTCTTTTTCCTCTTAGGCTGTTGGTTGGGATACCAGCCACCCTTGCACGCATAAATTCAAGCACCGGGTGCATGTGAAAACACAACCAAGGCAAGAATGTCCCCCTCTCGCAATATCCCACCCACGCAACGCACCCAATGCAGCAAGAATGGGACCACCTTGTTGCCATGAGCTCTAGCACCGTTGCCACCCCTAGCTTTCTACTGTTCCCGTCCATCCTTATTTACACTGGCTGCTTTGCTTGCATTTCTGGCTCAGTGCCAGTTTGCACTTGCTAGCTTGCTAAGACAATAATGCAGCTTGCAAACGGCAAGGGCAAGCACCCGGGTAAGAGCAAAGGCAACCGCACGAGCAAAGGAAAGGGAAACTGGAAGAGCAAGCACAAGGCCAAGGAAAGGACAAAGGCACTTGTGCTTGCCAAAAGGGCAGGCTCAAGGGAAATGACAAGGGCAAGGGCAGGGGCAGGCACAAGGGAAGCGGATAAGGGCAAGGGCAGGCGCAAGGGAAAGAGATTAGGACAAGTCAAGCACGAGGGAACGGACAAGGGCAAGGGCAGGCACAAGGGAAAAGATGAAGACAAGGGCAGGCACTAGGGAAAGGATGAGGGCAACGGCAAACACTGGGGATCAAAGGATAGGGGCAAGGGCAGATGCTAGGGTAACAGTTAGGGCAAAGGCAGGCACAAGAGAAGAATAAGGGGCCGTGAAGTATAAGTGGAAATGCGGGTGGCGACATGGGGTTCGATCGGGCCTGCTGATGCAAATGCAGATTTCAACTGCAGTGACAAACACAAGCGTAGACATAGGCAACGACAAATTCCTTGCATGCGTGCCTTGCTCTTCACCGGCTGGCTCGTTTGCTAGTTGTCTAACAGTTTCTACCGATAAACATCACTTGCCATTGTAAGGTCTGCCTTGCTGCCGTGCTAGTGGGTAGCTGGGTGATCGTGCTTGTTCCTTGTCAAGGGAGGGATGCATGTGGAGTAGGTGGGTGGGTGTGCTTGTTCCTTGCCAAGGAAGGGATGCACAAAGGTTAGATAGGTGCACGTGCTTGTTTCTTGTCAAGGGAGGGACGCACAAAGGGTAGGTGGGGGCACATGGTTGTGCCTCGTCAAGGGCGGGATGCACGAAGGGTAGGTGGGGGCATGTGGTTGGTCCTTGTCTTTTCACCGCCCAAGCGATGGCGATGTAGCATGCATTATACATTTATTCGTGCATTAAAAATCACTTTCCTTACAAGCGGCCTTAGCCGACTCCATCTGCCGTTGCCATTTCTCCGTATTGCATTGTCCGGACACGGTTTTTGTGTCGCAGGTCTTCCCCCGTAAAGGCACAAGCTGCCTGCGCGCGGAATTATGTGCAGACACCTCGGTTTCCAACACGACGGCTTCCCGCACATATCGAGCTCTGGATGTACAACATCTTCCCCCGGCGCACTTGCTCCCGGATGGAGCTTCTGTGCGGTGCCGACATCCCCGGAGCTGTCCTAAGCACCGCATGGAAACAGTATTTCAAGCCACGAAGAGAAGCCACGAATTTGATATTGACTTGATATTGTCGTCAGAAGACTTGATATGCTATTTTCTGTGAAGGCGTTGGATTTTTGTGCATGACATGTAATCCTGCATTTAATAATGAAATTTTTTATGAAATAGGAACTCGTCTTGCATGAGCCTTGCTGCAAATGCCATTCATTTTTTTCCCCCGGGTAAATGGGTGTTAGGGGTTAGGTTGACCGAAATGATAAGTGAAATCAAAGTGAAATTCTGATAAGTGACATGCGTACTGCAATTCAGAACGACATAGCGACATGATTGTAGTACCGGTAGTGTACGCGAGAAGCATACGACGTCGTAACCTACGGGACCGAGTACCGGGATCGTAAATTACCAACTCGTAAATTACTACCTCGCAAATTACTACCTCGTACCTTACTACCTCGTAAATTACTACCTCGTACATTACTACCTCGTACATTACTACCTCGTACATTACTACCTCGTAATTACTACCTCGTAAATTACTACCTCGTAAATTACTACCTCGTAAATTACGACGTCGGATCTTACCTCGGATCTAACTCGTAGCTTACGAGAAAGATCCGAACTCTTATACAAACGGTAAGAGTAGTCTGTGCCGTAAATTACCACCTCGTAATTTACGCCTCGGATCCTTTTTACTACCCTCGGACGAAAAGTATAGTGTGGGGTCCTTGCGCAAGTCGAAAGTCATGTTTGGAGGTTCGGCCGCCCCTACACACCAGTCAGCGCTCACGCGCGCCGAAAAAGTCATATTCGGGTAAAATGGGCGCGTGTAGTTTCCATACACCCCTTGTACTGGTATCTGCAACTCCTCCTTGGGCCCCATGGTAATGTACGATACCAGAAGGCGAAATTCTTTGTTTGGGTTTATTGGCACTCTGCCCTCCATAAGAGGATTGAAAAATCCCTCTTTTATAAGGTAGTTCATATCAGCTAGCTGAGCGAAAAGAAACTTCTCCATTGCTGTAAACGAATCAAACATCAATAGAACCGCCAATTGGCGTCCTGTGCTCTCCTGCGCACGGCTAACTTGATCAAATATGTCGCGCGACGAATAGCGGACTTCCTTGATTACGTTTGCCATAACTCGCCAAAAGGCTTGATTGACGAACCGGACTCCATCTTTTTCAGAAAATAAACGAACAAAATTTACATCCCGTACAGCACAAGTTCATTTTCCCGTCAGTCTGCTCCTAAAAAAAAAGGAAAACCGAAAGAGAAGACGGTGTCCAAATTTAACGACTTATATTTCGCAAACAAAGAAAAGGCAAG
>RPFO01000317.1:0-64609 GCA_009746045.1 Mesostigma viride | reverse complement strand
AGGGAGAGAGAGAGGAAGAGAGAGAGGAAGAGAGGAGAGAAAGAGAGAGAGAGAGAAAGAGAGAGAGAGGAAGAGAGAGAGAGAGAGAGAGAGAGAGGAGAGAAAGAGGAGAGAGAGAGAGAGAGAGAGAGAGAGAGAGAGAGAGAGAGAGACAGAGAGAGAGAACAGAGAGAGAGAGAGAGAGAGAGAGAGAGAGAGGGAGAGAGAGAGAGAGAGGAGAAGAGAGAGAGAGAGAAAAAGAGAGAGGAGAGAAAAGAGAGAGAGAGAGAGAGAGAGAGAGAGAGAGAGAGAGAGAGAGAGAGAAGAGAGAGAGAGGAAGAGAGAGAGAGAGAGAGAGAGAGAGAGAAGAGAGAGAGAAGAGAGAGAGAGAAGGGAGGGAGGGAGGGAGGGAGGAGGAGGAGAGGAGGGAGGGAGGAGGGAGGAGGGAGGGAGGAGGGAGGAGGGGGAGGAGGGAGGGAGGGGAGGGAGGGAGGGAGGAGAGGGGAGGGAGGAGGGAGGGGGGAGGGAGGAGGGAGGGAGGAGGAGGGGGGAGGAGGGAGGGAGGGAGGAGGGAGGGAGGGAGGAGGGAGGAGGAGGGAGGGAGGGAGGGAGGAGGGAGGGAGGGAGGGAGGGAGGAGGAGGGAGGGAGGGAGGGAGGGAGGGAGGAGGAGGGAGGGAGGAGGAGGGAGGAGGGAGGGAGGGAGGAGAGGGAGGAGGAGGGAGGAGGGAGGGAGGAGGAGGAGGGAGGGAGGGCGGGCGGGAGGAGGAGGGAGGGAGGCGGGAGGCGGGCGGCGGAGGAGGAGGAGGGAGGGAGGGAGGAGGGAGGGAGGGAGGGAGGGAGGGAGAGGAGGGAGGGAGGGAGGGAGGAGGGAGGGAGGGAGGGAGGAGGGAGGGAGGGAGGAGGGAGGGAGGAGGGAGGGAGGAGGGAGGGAGGGAGGAGGGAGGGAGGAGGGAGGGAGGAGGGAGGAGGAGGGAGGGAGGGAGGAGGGAGGGAGGGAGGGAGGGAGGGAGGGAGGGAGGGAGGAGGGAGGGAGGGAGGAGGAGGGAGGGAGGGAGGAGGGAGGGAGGGAGGGAGGGAGGAGGAGGGAGGGAGGGAGGGAGGAGGGAGGAGGGAGGGAGGAGGAGAGGAGGAGGGAGGGAGGGAGGGAGGGAGGGAGGAGGGAGGGAGGAGGGAGGGAGGGAGGGAGGAGGAGGGAGGAGGGAGGAGGGGGAGGGAGGAGGAGGGAGGGAGGAGGGAGGGAGGAGGGGAGGAGGGAGGGAGGAGGGAGGGAGGGAGGGAGGGAGGGAGGGAGGGAGGAGGGAGGAGGGAGGGAGGGAGGAGGGAGGAGGGAGGGAGGGAGGGAGGGAGGGAGGGAGGAGGGAGGGAGGGAGGGAGGGAGGGGGAGAGGAGGGAGGAGGGAGGGAGGGAGGGAGGGAGGGAGGGAGGGAGGGAGGGAGGAGGGAGGGAGGAGGGAGGAGGGAGGGAGGAGGAGGGAGGGAGGGAGGGAGGGAGGGAGGGAGGGAGGAGGGAGGAGGGAGGGAGGGAGGGAGGGAGGGAGGAGGGAGGGAGGGAGGGAGAGAGAGAGAGAGAGAGAGAGAGAGAGAGAGAGAGAGAGAGAGAGAGAGAGAGAGAGAGAGAGAGAGAGAGAGAGAGAGAGAGAGAGAGATCCGCGGAAGAAACGGTGGGCAGGTGGGCTGAGACATCATCAGGCACGAGAGGTCTGCGCAGAGAAACAAGGCAGTTCAGGTGGTTTGCTGATGGAGGACATAACCGGATAACCCCCTTTACTTTACAACGAAATGCAGTTTGGGGGTGTACAATTGACAAGCAAGGGAATTGGCAGCCGCTCCAAGCTAGTCTATCACCAAGGGCACTTGCCGTTCAACAGGTGTGTTAGACACCCTAGGCCACTTCTTCACCGCAAAACTTTATTACTATTATTACCATCATCATCATAGCAGTAAATAATTATTTCAATTTATTTTACATCAAACTCTGTCTACAAGCGACAAGGGCACGAACAGCCTGTGCCATGTGTCGGAAGAAAAAAGGATCCTCCGACAGCTGCATGGCTTAACGGCAAGCTCCTTCCCACATCACTTCCCATCCACCAACCCAGTCCCATCCGTGGCGCTGCATGTTTTCCATGAGTGCCCAACATCGCCAGCTCTCCCCCACCCCATCCCCCCACCCCTGCTCACCTGCTGGGGCGCCACCGTGCCGCACTCCACCGGCTGCAAGTGGTCATATCGCGGCACATTGGCGTCCTCACTATTCCGCGCCACGCTGCACGGGAGGACCTCAAAACCGACCACCATGTAACCCACGGAGAGGAGGCCTCCGGGGGTCGCATCCAAGGGAGTGTCGTCGGACGGCGTCGCATTGCCAAGTGGCGGCGTACTCTGCAGCAGGCGACGCCCGTTCCCTCCCCCCACCTCGGCCGCGGTGGTGGCAGGGAAGAGCGCGGCCTTGAACCCCGTGGCTGTGCCGTGCTCGATGGTCACGCGGTGCACCAGGATCTTGAACAGCAGGTGGTTGTTCACAAAGTACATGCTCTCAGCCTCAAAGCCGACAGGGAACCCGGTCAGGATGTCCCCAAAGTTCTCGTCCAAGGGGGCTGAGGAGGGCGGTGAAGGGGGGGGGGGGGGGGCGAGGGAAGTGGTGGAAAACGGGGTGGACAGGGGGAAAGGGAAGGAAGGGTCGTGGAATCAGGGCCATGGATTACAATTTGCACTGCACTTTGCGTTTCCAAGTGGCCCCGTGTAAGAAGGGCCAGAGTTGGGTGGGAACAATATATGCATGATCAGCGCCCCCCTTAACCATGCCAACAGACTTCACGCTTGTTCTTGGCACCTACGGCACCGTAGAAACAACTCATACGATACCCCGCAACTCTGTCAATGCGGCATTCACCATCCCACATGTTGTTTTTGTTTCCCATTAATTGTTTGTGCAGTGGAAACAGCCATTAGCAGTCGGCATAGCCTTCATTCTGCAGGTCAAGAGGGGTCCTCAATTAACACGTGCGAGCGGGAGAGTAGCCCCTTCCCCTACCCATTCACCTGCTTAAACCTGGAGTTCCACCTGCGTAACCGTAGCCCCTTCCCCTATCCATTCACCTGCTTAAACCTGGAGTTCCACCTGCGTAACAGTAGCCCCTTCCCCTATCCATTCACCTGCTTAAACCTGGAGTTCCACCTGCGTAACAGAAGCCCCTTCCCCTATCCATTCACCTGCTTAAACCTGGAGTTCCACCTGCGTAACAGAAGCCCCTTCCCCTATCCACTCACCTGCTTAAACCTGGAGTTCCACCTGCGTAACAGTAGCCCCTTCCCCTATCCATTCACCTGCTTAAACCTGGAGTTCCACCTGCGTAACAGTAGCCCCTTCCCCTATCCATTCACCTGCTTAAACCTGGAGTTCCACCTGCGTAACAGTAGCCCCTTCCCCTATCCATTCACCTGCTTAAACCTGGAGTTCCACCTGCGTAACAGTAGCGGGAAAGTTGAAGGTTTCTTAGTGAAGTGGGGGTACTAAGCGCCCTCCCCCCTCTCTGGTTCGGCAAAAGGGGCTTTATGGACGGCAGGGCCATGTAGCGGTTAGGCACGACACGTGTGTAGGAGGGTCACTGGGTCAGGGCCACGTACCGGTGGTGACGGGCAGATTGTCCAGGATCATGTTGACGCGGTAGCCCTCACGGATCTTTGCTTGCAGGTAGCGCGCCTCGCGCTTGGTGAGCGGGTGCTCCTGCCCTGGCGCGCACAAGTGAACCGACTGCTCCGCGACCTGCATGTGGAAGCGGTAGGGGGAGCTTTCGATGCGGTCGCCTGAGCAGGATGGGCAGCATCGACCAGGGGGAGGAGGGGAGGAGGGAGTGGGGTGGGGTGGGGGTGGGGCATTAGGTTGGGGCGGGAGGTCACGTGGGAATTATTAGGCCCAGCACGCATCTGCTTGACAAAGCCAAAGGACTTGTGGCGAATGGAAAACGTTAGACGCCGCCATTCAGCCGCTAGTGCAGCCGCTACACCGCCCAGCTGATAAATGCCTGCAGACAGCACTTGTGAAGTTAGTTGTGTCACATGAATTGCTGTTATTAGTAAAAGGGAGGGGGAGGGGGGGGGGCTTGGGGGGGCACTGCGCATTTTGCTAGAGTGCCAGCTTTTCTATGTCCACACCTCCTGAAGGGTACTGTTAGGGATACCCCCCGGAAAACATTCCACGCATAGCCATGTAGCCTGGCGGCAACAGCCCACGCACATGTGTACAGAAACATGTCCATGCAGCAAAGCAGGCTTCATGATGGCGGCCCCTTCTGCAACGCAGGTAGGATTCCCTAGTCCTGATAATTGACTGCAGTAATGCTCGACATGAGGGGTAGCGCGTGCATCCATATCTATTTACTACATGATGGGTTAGAGCATGCATCTGTATATTTACTGCATGAGGGGGTAGCGCGTGCATTCGCATCTATTTACAACATCAGGGGGTTGAGCATGCATCCGTATCTATTTACTACATGAGGGGGTAGCGCATGCATCCGTATCTATTTACTACATGAGGGGGTAGCGCGTGCATCCGTATCTATTTACTAAAAGATGGGGTAGAGTATGCATCCGTACCTATATAGTGCTACTAGTACTTTTAGACCCAGTGCACCCAGTCAGCGTGGCATGCCCGAGCAGCCGGCATTCTCCACACAAGCTTCATGTAAGCTGCTACATATATACAAAACGGACAGCCTCATGGATAGAGAAATTTCATCCGCAAGCATAAGAAAATCTCATCCAGGTTGTGCAGTACTCGTTCTATTCCTCAGCAGGAAAGCCTTTTTTCTTACCCATCAACACCTCCCCAAGATTCTCGGCGGCCCTCTTCACATGGCCTTCAGGTGTGCAGAACGGGAAGGAGTAGTACGGGAAGGGCAACTCCGTGCTGCTGCTGGTGACGGAGTTCACCTTCACTGTGACATGCGATGGCACCAGAGGGATGACGAAGAAAGGATCGGAGGTGAGAACCCGTCGACGACTTGTAGGGATCCAGCCCGCCTGCAAGAGGCACACCGCGATAACCGCTACTTGACATCTACGGCAATGGAAACATGCAATCCAGATTTATAGGAATTATTTCAATCAAATGATGGAAGGGCCCACTTACCCAGCAATGTCGAGTTCCAGGCATAGACGTTGGGATATGAGCCAGGCAGATAGTACCCGTTCGTCGGCACTGCCAGAAAACATGCAAACAGCAGGGCAACTGCCGAGGCTGCACACCCATGGCGGATCATTCTCGCCATAAGGTAACACTACAACGGGAAAAACTTGGCAGTCGCAATTTGTTTTTCTGTAGTCCGTGCAGGAATGGAGGGTCGACACTGGTCCGGGTGATGCAACGTCTGCCTGTGCATGCTTTGTTTCGCGACCTTCGACGAGCAAAAGCGAGGGCGCCGCAACTGGCATTTTCGTGTCACGTCTAGACAGTCCGAAACGTCCTGTGCTGGGCCCCAAGCCTCGGGCTTCTCGCAAAATTCAAGCTATTGCGACCGGCATACCTGACGTGACTGTATCTCACCTGGTTGCTCTCACCCCGCTTCGATCGATTGTGGCTTCCTCAACAGCCTGCCACGTGGCGACGAGTCTGACTTGTCGCAATATGTAGGCGGAAATCTATTGCCAGTGAGACATTTGCAGCCTACTACGACGCTTTTCCGTGTTTGTAGCTGGATATTGGCTTCAAGTTTTTGCTGTCCAGCAGTTACGAGTCCCCGCGTACGGTGACCTGTTTATTTTGGCAATAGCCGCATGCTAGTAGCCGGGACGTGTGTGCCATCATCGCTCCACCCAAAGCTGGCAACTGGCAAGTATGCCAGGTTGTAACCCCACATTTTGTCGACATGGTGTGCAATTCCCGGTCGGTGGGGATCACACGTAAACTTTGGGAAGGGCGATTATAATTTTGTTTGTTGCTTCTGCAAACGACAACACGCATTACGCATTGTGAAATCCCGCTGTCATAAGATTACCTCGCTTCTTCTCGTACTAGAAATGGAGTCGTGTACAACTCGCGCTGTGGGAAGCTGTGGAAGGCATGCAGCAATCCTACCAATGGTGAAGCCCGCGGCAACAATTTCTGTTCGCAGTCGCGGGTGCACTCTTCCTTTCAAGCCCACACTGTCGGCTCGCAACTTGCGCTTTACGGTCGGGGTCAGGGCGCAGAAGGGGGAAGGGTGGGACATTAAGTACTTGTATGACGGGGAGTGTTCCTTGCGACGCCCAGAAGTCGACATGCTTAAGAGGATGGACACCAAGGTGAGGTTCCGTGCTGTCTGATATCGGGCCTGCGTTTATTAGGCAGTAACTTGGTAATGCGCCGGTCTGCTGCTGAATGTGAAATTCACGCCGTACTCACACAGTGATTATTATATGACGCCAAGGCTTTATGTTCCTTCTGCGCTTGTTCGTTGTGGCAGGGTAAAATCGAATTCTGCGACATATCCGCGCCTGATTACAATCCTTTGGAAAACCAGGGCATCACATATGAGGTTGCGATGGGCCCGCCCCACGCTATCCTGGCCGACGGCACCGTGATCACCAACGTGGAGGTAAGGGACACGTGTCCCAGTGTGGCTACTGCGACCAGATTCACTGTGTATGAATCAGGATAGGCGTGGTCGTGCGCGCAGTCAGGTGGTTGACCTCCACGCATTGGCATTGTTTAATTGACAGATTGTCTGTTTCAAGCGCCGACAGACCTCATTCGTCCATGCCCTAATGGTTTCATCATCATTTCCCTTGGTGCTCACGGCCCTTGGCTCGCAGGTGTATCGCAAACTGTACGAGGCGGTCGGCTTGGGCGCCATCTGGGGCGCGACCAAGCTGCCCCTTGTTCGTCCAGTGGTGGACTGGTGAGTGCGGCAGGCAAATTCTGACTTCCGTACATGTCCCTAGAGTGAGGCTGGATGGGAAACATGCCAAGCCATACTCTTGATGCTGGCAATGCTGGTGGACAGTGCCACTGCGCTATGTCCACAATTCAAAATCTATCTGTGTTTTCTACAATTGCAACCAAGGTATGGTTGGCTCGAAATGCAGTCCTTTGATTTTGGCATGTTTTCTCTTGCCATTTTTTGCAGCATTTTTTAGGCGGCATTTTTCTTGCGGTAGCAGACTCTGGCCAGGTGAAACCCTGTACCCAACAGTGACAAACTGGCCATGGATATGCATGTTTTTTTAACAACTTACTTATTGTTCTGCCTCTATTGAGGTGACGAATGAAAAACCCAATTAATGTACCCATTCTCCATCTCTGCATGTGTCCTCCAGTACTTCCTTTTTATGAAAAGCGAACGTCCTGACTAATCGCCATGCTGAGGGGGGTGCTGGTCGATGCACCGATGCTTAGCCGCACTGCATCGGGATGCTTGCAAAGTCATCGGTTGAAAGCCTCTGTTGGAGTACCAGCGGCGTAGAAGGCATCATCCTCTGGCCCACGATGGGTGCCTTGTGCCAGCGTAACATTTTCGTTGTGGCTGGGGCGCAATGTGTCCGATCTCGCAGTTGGCATATGACTCAGCGATTGCCACGGGGTGGCAGGATGGGGGGGGGGGGCGTGCGAAGAGAAGGGGCGATGGGTGGCGACACTGTTGTTACTATGGTCGACAAGGCGGCATGTCGGCCACATCCAGGAATGACGTGCGGATGGTGTGGTGCCTGCTGCGTGCTGTCAGGCTGCATCTTGAGCATTGCAAAGGGCGTCTAGGTACACTGTTTCGGCATACTATAGCACATACGTCGAAATGAGTGTACAGTGAACCAAAGTGAACGTCGAATATGCGGTCGTGTAGCAATGGCCGCTCCCTGTGTGGCTCAAGTGTTTGCCAGCGCTGCTCTTGCCATGCTTCCACGCACTTTCACACATGACCGCTTTTTGTCCTCCTGTCATCCCCTGCACCCCCCGCGACCCTGCAGGGTGTTTGACGTGTGGGCGGACCGGCGGCTGCAGCTGACGGGCCGCCCACCCTTAGCCGATATCGTCAACCAGCGGAGGCAGGCATTTGCGACCGCTGGTGGGCCTGCGCTGACGATGGCGGCTTCCTCACCTGGTAAGGCATTGCACTACACCCCTCGCATTGGTAGTTTTAATTCAGTTCAGCCAAAAGGCCCTTCGGAATTAGACATTAGCGTTTTATTGGTTGAAAGTGCTACTGTGTCCGCCCAATTAATTAATTATTAGTTTGTTTGTTTGGTTACCGAACAACCGTTGAACTGGCTGCGAAATTTGATAATTCTTTGTTTGTTGACTTTGTTCTGTAATAACCCAGCCGGATGCACTGCTCTTACGGCTAGGAAAAGCACATTTTTCAGCCAGAAATCATATTTCTTTGTTTGTTAGCAAGAAAGCTGCACACGTGACAGGAAAATAATATTTATTTACACTTTCTTTGTTTGTTTGGTAGCTTCGAAAACTACAGTTCACTACACTCGGGAATTAGTTAATTAAAATTCTTTTGTTTTATTTATCGCTTGCAGCTGGCCGGCGCCCAGCCTCATAATTATTTAATATACTTACCAATGCGAGGGGTGTACCATGCACCCACGCATATTGCCGTGCATGTGCACCAAATGGTCGGCTAATACTGCTGGACTGGTACTGGTCCGTGACTGTGGAAATCACGCCTGCTCATCGGCTGTGCACAGACAGGGTCCTTGGACACGGTCCAAGTTTATCCCTCTGCCTATTGTAAATGAGGGGGACACCCACATTTGGTGGACTAACCAGGAGGTGGTACTCTAGGCTAGTTATCAGCTGGCGCATCTGCCTAGTTGCGCCTAGTTATCTGCTAGCTCATCGCTTGTTGGCTGGGCAACCGCAGGCTCTTGATTTCGGTAGCCACCGTGCTGGTAGTAGTTAAGAGCCGCTGCTCGTTTGTGGTGACGGATGACAGGGTTATGCGATGCAGCGACACATGCCTTGATGGCGGATGTTTTGACCGTGCGATGGCGGTCTTGTCTTGGGGCCGTATGCCAGCATTACCGTATGCCTGCGTGCACACTTGTGCGTGTACATGTGCCTCTTTGAACGTGGCATCTCGGTCAGTCCCCTTGGTCAGTACCGAACGCCCCCCCGGCTCATGCATCTCTCAACGTGTGCACATGCATGCGCTGAGTGTCTGGATTCACTAATGTAATGCACGGGTGGGGCGGACCCAAACACCCACGCACGCACACACATGGCAGCCACAGAACCGTCCGACATATGTAGCGGCGTGCAGCCTGTTACATCACCCTTTGCTCCCCCTACTGCTGTTTTATCTGTTCACCCTATTCTGCTCCCCTTCGTTCCCCCCAGTCCTTTTGTATCTGTTCACCCTATTCGACTCCCCAACATCCACCTGCCATGCCCCTGCTGCCTGTGTCGCAGAGGACAACTGGCTGCAGTCCCCCCTAGGCAAGGCCGTGTCGTCCCTGAGTGAGCTGGTGGCCACGTCGCCCCTCAACAACCTCAAGGTAACTGCCATCGAGAATTTGTGTCCATGAGTATGTATGAATAGGAGTATGAGTATGCCCGCCTCCCACCTCAAGGTCCATGCTCCATGCTCGCGTGTGCCAGGCCTCATGAGGGTGACGCCTCATCGCCAGGGCATGGATTCGATAGGTCTAGTGGGGTATAAGAACCACCCTTTTGTGCCATATGGCCGTCCTCTTTGTCCCCCTGTTGCATCGAGGATGCCAACAAGTGGACATGGCCCTGTCTGGGGGTTCGTCCCACAAGAACTACAAGAACTACGTCCCATGCCTGCAATCATTTCTTGTTGCTGTGCATGAGCTTGCCCGACTTGGCTCCTTCGGCGCCAGCACGAAAGATCTTACCGGATGCCCAGGTATATGGATACGGGCGCGGTGGCGGCTGGTGGGCCGCACCCAGGGTGTTCCGCCAGTGTGATGGAGAAGTGCATTTGGGGCCTGGGGGGCGTCTTTGCGCCCTTATTGCGAAACCCGTCGATCAAGAGCTGCATGGGTTGCCAACGGGCAAGCATGAACGCTTCGCAATAAACTACTTTGTCTTGTATCGAAGACTCCTCCTTTGGGTTTGGTTGGATATTCATGGCCCAGTATACGGGTTGTTCGCTGGCTGACAACCTCCTGTGCTGCCTACCTGCACCCGCACCCACCACATGCCTGCGTGCCCAGATGGCCATCGCGGGCGCACAGGCGGGCGGCTACGACAAGCAGAACGTGCAGACGTTGATCGACAAGCACATCCAGGGCTCCCCCGTAATGGTCTTCTCCTGGTCACGATGGTACACATGCACGCTGGCTACTGGCATCCCTCTGATGTTTCTTCTGGTCACGATGGTACACATGCACGCTGGCTACTGGCACCCCTCTGGTGCTGCCTCCCTGCCTCCTTGTGTGCATGCATGGCATGCCTGGAGGGCATGGCAATGTGTAATTGCTTCGCTGTACTTCAATATGCAATGGCATGGTATTTACACCACATCATTCACCAAGTTGCCGGCGACATGCTATGGGCGTTACCAGCGTAGCATTGCGTGTAGGTTTGTTACCTGTTTAATCTGTGATACTAACCTCAAGTCTAGCACAGTTCCCTCTCCCTGACAACTATCTGTGTATACGTGCATGGTTAAAGACCCCTTTACTGTCTGTCTCCCGTGCATGGCCTCCCCCCCCCGTGCCCACCTCCCGTCTCCCCCCCCCGCCCCCCGCCTTGGGCAGCCCCTTCTGCATCAAGGCAAAAAACATTTTGAACGAGCTGGGTGCCAAGTACACCGCGCTGGAGCTGGATGAGATGGGGGAGGAGGGGAAGGCAATCCGCGCGCAGTTGGCCGTGGTGAGTGCACGCATGGCATGGCGCTGAACATGTGCAAATGGTAGGGTGAGGAGGAGCAAGCGTATACCTGAGGCAGAGGCATGGCATATCTGAGGCTGTTGCATGGCTGGGTTTGGCACATGCTGGTCTAATGGAGGGGGCTGGGAGTGGATCATGGCTGGGCAACATGTCTTACTGTTGTGTCCGTTTTGCATGCATCTACCTGGCCGTCCATCTGTCAACATGTCACACGACACCAGCAGTGTACTAGCCGGTTTTGGCCTGGCCTCGGTAGTATGTCTCGCTTGGACACCATGATTATGAAATCTTGGTAAATTGCTTTGTGTGGCAGGTTGTAAGTGAGCCCAGAAATGCTTAAAAGAGCTCTTGGGTTCCTTGTTCCCGGTATGGTGCCATTAAATTGAATTAAAAATTAAATTATGACATGTCTCCGTTGGGAGATCATGTAGCACATATTCCAGGTTGGATGGGTGGTGTGAAGGAAGCCGCGTAATCGAACTAACCTAACTCTAAGCTATATCTAGTCTAGAAAAGCCTATCTACGCTACTCATCAAAACGGCTCCTCCTCTTGGGGGGAGGCGGCTTGCCCACAGGGGCTGGCGTGTGAGCCTTGACAGTCTTCTGCCACCGCTTCTTGTCCTGCATGGCAGTCCAGAGAAGGGAGAGAGAGGGGATGCGGTACTCAAACTGGGCTGGGACCACTAGGTCGTCCAGCAACATCTGGGTATAGGTCATGGCATGTTTCCCTACCCTTTTAGGAATGTCCTTGGTGCCATGAGCATGACTAAATGCGATATTTTCAGGTAGTCATCTGTGCTGCCCGCGCCCCCTATGGATCATGAGTTGTCAGCACTAGGCTGCCGGGCAGACAGAAGGGCAAGAAATGCTTGTGAGCGCATACCTGTAAATGCAAGTCCCTTGCCTCACTGGAGGGGAGCGGGGGGAGAAGAAATGGCAAGGAAGGGGGCTACGACGTCGGTGTGTGGCGGGGGGGGGGGGGGGGGAAGGGAGGGAAGGGAGGAAAAGGAGCGGTGATGGCGGTTAGTGCATCAGGAAGTAGCAAGGACCTGACATTCTCATGCGTACCTATTTGTGGGTAATATTCGATAGTTGCCCTCACTTAATTTGCAGTATCTTGCAGCACTCTCATATGCAGCGCTCAGGGTGATCTTATTCTTGTCACCACGGTGGTCTGTGCGGTTGGCTTGCAGATGACGGGTCGCACAAGCGTCCCAAACATCTTCATCAACGGCAAGGGGATCGGCGGTTGCAACGATGGGCCAGGCATCACCACGTTGCTCAACCAGGGCAAGCTCGTGCCCATGCTCAAGGAGTGCGGCGCGCTCTAGGCATTACGGCGGGTCAGGGACTTCCAGTGGGGTACTTGGCTAGTGCTGCAGGGGGTGCCTAATTTTCTTTTGCTGCACCGGAGTTGCCAATCTTTCAGGGCATGGGAATACTGTCTGTCCGCGGAGGCTTGTCAGCAGAGCAAGGGGCGCCGGGACAGAACTACGCTTTTAAACGGTACAAGTTCTGGACGTGGATGACACCTGCTCTAGCGACATCTTTGATCAGCGCCATGCTCCCGTTTGGGCCACATGTGCATATTTTGGTGGGAGAGCGATCGCAGCAATGGCGCTCACCACTAGACACTCGATCCCGGCCAGTTAGGCTCGAAACACACACCCTGATCAAGCAAGCTGTTTCCGGCCCCACCGTCTAGGTCATCTAGTCGCTCTACACCTAGGCCAGCCATAATTTCAACGCACAATTAATTCATTAATTAATTAATTAGACTCGTGCTCCCGTTGGGGAGTCACGGAGCATTAACCCCGATGGATGGATCCATGGATGGGTGCAAACAGTCCTACCGGTCTAATCTATCTACATCGGCTACATCTATTTAACAACGCACAAGGCTACACATTAATTTCCATCACCATTCATATTCATCATCCTGAACGACTCGAACACGCGGACAAAATAACGGCAGGCTCGAGCTACCATGGTCCGGATTCTCCCGATTTCTGGCCTGTGCTGGTTGTCTCCTTGATATTTTCGATCGATAAGGCGTACGAGTTCCAGTCTTACTTATAATATATGTACTTACTAGCTAGATACTATCATATTTCTGGCCTGCGCCGGTAGTTGTCTCTCTGACATTTACAGAGTAAAACTGTGCATGTATGCACATTGGGCAGTTAGCGTTACATTGTCTCATTGAGCTAGCGTTACATGGAGTGCAACATCACTTATGACACTTGAGCTCCCAAGAAAACCAGCATTTGATTGAAAACAATGAGTAGAGCCCCTGCCAAAGGCAGGTTTAAGTAGTCATCTCGTCTCCCTCGCATGCAGGAGCAAGAGCCCCCCAAGGGTGGGATGGGTGGGAAGAAACAATTACGGGTCACAACCCGCCGACCATGCTTATCAAGCCTACCGTCAAAATGGAAAACGGCAAAACCAGAAATATCCTAACGCTGACAATTTAATAATTCAGCCAGCCAGCTCATCTGTCACACGTCTGAGCTGTCAGGCCATGTGTACTCTTCGAATGCAACCCTGAACACACTACCCAACCAAGCAGCACACCAATCAATTGGTGAGTGCTGGTTACATCAGATTTTATTACAGCTTTTTGACGCAACTTCCGTCAGCATTCCACACATGGCCGGCCGTTCAAACAAACGGCGCCTGACTTACAAAAGGCAAAGCTAGTTGCCAGTAGGATTCCCCGGTAAACAACAAGTCGTCCCCATTCGTCTAACAAGCCTCTCTGCATGTACAGCCACAAGGTTGTGGCGGCCCTTTCTTTCCCGCATTCTGTTTAATAAACTATTTTCAGAGAAATCCGATTATGACACTTGAGCTCCCAAGAAAACCAGCATTTGATTGAAAACAATGAGTAGAGCCCCTGCCAAAGGCAGGTTTAAGTAGTCATCTCGTCTCCCTCGCATGCAGGAGCAAGAGCCCCCCGATCCACCCCAGTCCCTGGCGCCATTGCCCTCCTCCCCCGCACTGTCGCCGTTCAGGAAACAAAACTTGATAGGATCACTGTTGCCCCAATAACAGTGAACAAAGAAAAGAAGAAGAATCCCCCCCCCTCTTCCAGGCAGCCTCGAGGGTAGCCGCTTCCATAAAAAGACCACAAAGTGGGGCGTGTCGCAACATCTCCTTCATGGCGACTCAGCCCGCACAAGGCTATAATAACCCCCTAAGGGGCCCGACGATAAAAGGTTAGCGAATCCGCGGAGCCGCCTCAGCAAAATATTATTCCAGATAAAAACCCAGAAAATTCGCATTCCGACGCCACCAGGGTTTGAACCGCTACCTGCCGGGTGCTGAGCAGGGAGAGACGACAAGGCCAGGCACTGCCACTGCCAGCCGAGACGCCTTTCCGATACTCGGTTCCTTTTGTGGGAATTTTGCAAATATATTTTCTTCCGGAACGCAAGAAATTAGCCGGCCGCGCGTCACCCTTATATCCCTCGCTGGCCCATAACAAAAAAGGGCCGCGCACCAAGCCGAAGGCAGCGCCATGCAGCGCCCTAGGCTGTGGGCCGCTGACTGACTACCAGCGCAGTCTCATGGAATCCAAATTAATCTATTGACCTTCGCACAGTTTCCGCATTAGCTGCGGACTTCTTAGTCGACATGATTGGCTCCGCTGCTGGAATTACCAGCAGCCGGGGCGGGGCGCCCAGCCCACTTTCTATGACCACCGAGACGCTGCCCAGCAAGGTGCCAACCAGAACCACTTGGCACATTGGTAACGCGAAATTTCCGTTCCGTTCAAACCGCCCCTACCTGCCGTGAAGTCGCAAAGCCCGCGACTTCATAGCAGGCAAGGACGGGGTCTTTGCCTAATTTTCTTTAGCCCCGCCGCCATAGCAGCGAGGCCGCTCATACTGCTTCAGTGAGCACATTCAAAGAAACAATTACGGGTCACAACCCGCCGACCATGCTTATCAAGCCTACCGTCAAAATGGAAAACGGCAAAACCAGAAATATCCTAACGCTGACAATTTAATAATTCAGCCAGCCAGCTCATCTGTCACTCGTCTGAGCTGTCAGGCCATGTGTACTCTTCGAATGCAACCCTGAACACACTACCCAACCAAGCAGCACACCAATCAATTGGTGAGTGCTGGTTACATCAGATTTTATTACAGCTTTTTGACGCAACTTCCGTCAGCATTCCACACATGGCCGGCCGTTCAAACAAACGGCGCCTGACTTACAAAAGGCAAAACTAGTTGCCAGTAGGATTCCCCGGTAAACAACAAGTCGTCCCCATTCGTCTAACAAGCCTCTCTGCATGTACAGCCACAAGGTTGTGGCGGCCCTTTCTTTCCCGCATTCTGTTTAATAAACTATTTTCAGAGAAATCCGATAGTTGAGTAGTTCGTCCGGAAGAGGCCGGCATCCCAAAACGTTTGTAGACGCCCGCGCAATGATCGGGGCCCCTGTTCACACGGTATCGGCGATTGGAACAGGGCGCTATAAATGAAACGTGGAGATTGCCAGGTCCGCTACCCCTGCAGACAGGAGAAACGTATTTCCACGATGCACAGTGAGCAAGAGAGCCACAAACAGGGATCTGGTAAGTATTGTTTTGAACATGCTAAACTTGGGTTGGGGAGGTTGCCACCAGGAGCTTGCAGGGTATGCCAGTTGTGAGCACAAACTGGCAAGGATCATACACACAAAATCCGGAGGACTTCATAAGCACCTGCAACAGAAGCTGCTGCCTAGCATGGGCTAGAAAGCATGCATATTGATTACTTCCTGAGATAGTAGCAGACAGTTCAAGGTTATTCAGTTGATGTGGTAGCAAATGGCAGATCAGCAGCACTTGAAAATAAACCAGGTTCTCCCTGCTACATTGTTGTCAGATCAGAAAGCAACAAACGTGAAAACGCTAGCGGCCCAAATCTGAGATTCCGCGGAACACAGAAAGTAAGAGGTTCTCCCTGCTACATCCCCGCAGGTCACGGAGCATGTACGATGACCCTATGTTTTAAACTGCCACACCAAGGAATGATAGACCCAATGATATTGTAAATCCAAATCATAAACGCTGGCAAAGGAGCTTCCCAGGTCCACACCTGATGCGTGCACCTCACAACTAAAGTGCATAGGTACGATACCACGGTGATACTTGCACACAGTGCACTACAAGGTGCTTCGACAGTGGCCCTCGTTCAGTCTTGTTAGCATGGATGCATCCTTCCCATGCGTGCAATACACGGCACAGAGCTGCCGAGCTAACGAAGAGTGCCCCCCCCCCCCCCCCCCCCGCCCCCCCAGGAGGCCGACAAACAAGGGGACTGTACTCACCAGGGCATCCAGGGGCCACTTTGCCGTCAGGGAGCAACGCGACCATCTCCTGGGTTGTCATCCACTGGATCTCGTCCGCATCATCGCCTGCAGTGCCATGCAGCACAACGAGCCTCGAATAGGCCGGCTCTTGTCAGCTGGCTAGCAAAGGCAACAGATAGCAACTGGTAGCGCACACTTGCAACAAAGATCCTACTACCATGTGCAGCATCATTACAAGGCTGTAACGTGTTCGGTAGTGCAGTTGGGTTCACACACAGTGGGTGGAAGAACAAGCGACCCCGCCAGCATTGCTGTGCGTTCATGATACTGTGTATGACAGGGGATTGGTGAACCATCCCCTTGTCAATATGCTCAAAGCAAGATGTGAGTACAGACAGCGGCCCTGCAGGCTCACCAGATAAGAAACACGTCAGTGTTCCCTAGGCCCATCTCCCTCAACTAACGTTGCATCTGATTAGGCATTCCCTCTTCAACTCTGCTCCTCCCCCGCCACGGCAAAAGAAAAAAACGCACGAGCAAACGATGAAGAAAGCACTAGAATTATTAAACAAAAAAGTAAAAGCAGATTCCAGTGTGTAGCAAAGGCCAGGATTCGTCCTGGCGCTGCCACCTGGCAGAGTCCCTGGTCATCTGAGAGTGCCCAGTGCAGAGTGCCCAGTGCCCAGTGCCCAGTGCCCAGTGCCCAGTGCCCAGTGCCCAGTGCCCAGTGCCCAGTGCCCAGTGCCCAGTGCCCAGTGCCCAGTGCCCAGTGCCCAGTGCCCAGTGCCCAGTGCCCAGTGCCCAGTGCCCAGTGCCCAGTGCCCAGTGCCCAGTGCCCAGTACCCAGTGCCCAGTGCCCAGTGCCCAGTGCCCTAGCAGGGATTCTCAATTCCCACCTGCCACCGGCACTTTGTTTGGGTCTTCGGGCAAGGCTGCCACCTGGCACGCATGATGGAGGACACAAGAACAGCCAAGAATAGAGCAGACATTTTGAGCATAATCTCATTACTCGAATCTCCCATGAAGCGCTAATTGTTTTGTGTTGATTTTAATGTGTTCACTGAGGTGTTACCAAGACGTACTGATTGCAATGTATCAAATGCGCTATAGTGTGTTATGTGTCTTTTACGATGGCTAAAACAAAGCATATCGCGCTGCGCGCCCCCAGGGCCAAGGAGAGCACCCTCATTTCATCAAAGATGTTCATGGAACTCGGTACCATTTTCCGGGACAGCCAGGTGGAAGTGTGTAGTTAGACTCCATGCTGCGACAGAGACTGAGCCCTACTGGCGTTGTAAACCCAATCTGTGAACGAGCCTCGTAAACCCAGGTTGGTATGTGAAATTATATATACCACTTGGGCCATTCAGATAGGACGGAAAGCTAGTCGAGTCTCATATATTTACCTAGGTAGGTGCGTTGGTACTTTGGGTACTGTACCCTGTGACGAATGTCAGTTGTCAATAAACGTAGAGACCCTTTAGTGGACGGCACTGTTGTATCCTCGCTAGGGGCGGTACGCCGCGTGGAATAACTACTGGACGCACGAGGGGCCGGGACAGCTAATGGTCGACAAGTGGCGCCGTGCCAACGGTCTGCACCCAGTGAGTCTAACGGTCACTGGCGGCTAGCCAATGTGGACAATGGCTTGACGGGCTCATGACTAATAATAATACAAGGAATCCTTATCCTCTCACGTCAACGTGTAAGCTTCCAACTCTCATTTTGCGTACTAAGCTCTCAAAATATTTCTTAACACTCCTTCGATACCAAGCCTCTACCCTATTCTAAACTTGTGTGGGTGTGCAGGCACTCTACGCAACACGTTGAATATGCTGGCAGTATAGCATCACCACCCTAAGCAACGGCTTTGCATCTTCAACAGGCACACATCCGTTGACAAACGATGGGGCCATTCCGAAAGCGTTGAACATAAAGCAAAAATAGCTGCCTCTAACCGGGTCCTCAATTCGACCAATGCCCAACAAGTAGTGATGGATAGGGGGAGCAACACAGCACCCACAACTGGCATGATGAGGTGGATGGGACCGCGACGGTGTTTTTTGCCAGGCTTGGTTGGTGTTAGCCAGGAACGAGAGTTTCAGCCTGACTGCTTGTTCTGCCACACACAAAGTATCCATGCAACCGCATCGAAGGTGCAGGGCCACCATGCCACCATTCCACCATGCCACCATGCCACCATGCCCAAGTAATCTAGGAGAAGATACAATCCACCAATTCAACCTTTAAAGAGGAGAATAAGTTGTGTTTTACCAGAAAGCAGAGTTCCTGAAGTCCTTCTGTGTGCATGTGCCCCACGGTACGATTACGCGGCACAACCGAAAATTGCCTTAGCAGGTTGCTGTAGTAACACGTAAAAATCTAGCTTTACAAATCACTAGGTGTGGTGGACTGTACCAAATCTAGCTTTTAAAATTACCAGGTGTGGTGGACTGTACCAAATCTGGCTTACAAGATTACCAGGTGTAGTGGACTCTACCAAATCTGGCTAAAAAGATTACTAGGTGTGGTGGACTGTACCAAATCTATCTTTAATAAAATTTTCTAGGTGTGGTGGACTGTACCGAATCTAGTTTAAAAAATTACTAGGTGTGGTGGACTACCAAATCTAGCTTTAAAATTACCAGGTGTGGTGGACTGTACCAAATCTGGCCAAAAAAACTACCAGGTGTGGTGGACTGTACCAAATCTGGCCAAACAAATTACCAGGTGTGGTGAACTGTACCAAATCTAGCTTAAAAAATAGTAGGTGTGGTGGACTGTACCAAATCTAGTTTTAAAAATTACTAGGTGTGGTGGACTGTACCAAATCTAGTTTTAAAAATTACCAGATATGGTGGACTGTACCAAATCTAGCTGAAAAAAATACTAGGTGTGGTGGACTGTACCAAATCTAGTTTTAAAAATTACCAGGTGCGGTGGACTGTACCCAATCTAGCTAAAAAAATACTAGTTGTAGTGGACTGTACCAAATCTAAGACGTCCGTCCTATAGCCAGCAAAAGTGGGTGCGAGAGGTCCCCAGTTCGATTCCGGCCTGGATTCATTTGCAGATCGCGTTTTCCGCGGACCGGCACTGAACGCAAATGCTTTTCACTATTTGCGGCGTGCCAAATCAGAATGTACCAAATCTAGCTTAAAAATTAGTAGGTGTGGTGGACTTTACCAAATCTAGTTTTAAAAATTACTAGGTGTGGTGGACTGTACCAAATCTAGTTTTAAAAATTACCAGATGTGGTGGACTGCACCAAATCTAGCTGAAAAAATTACTAGGTGCGGTGGACTGTACCAAATCTAGCTTTAAAAATTAGTAGATGTGGTGGACTGTACCTCCCGGATGGCGTAGTGGCATTTGGCGCGGTTAGTATAATAACAAGTACAAGCGCATCGAATAACGTCACTTTGCTATAGGTCAGCCATACCTCCACGATGGCGTAGTGGAACATGACGCGGTTGCTGTCGTCATATGTGATGGAGTCGACACAGGTGAACGGCTGCGGCAGCGAGAGCGCCTGCTTGCCTCCAGTGCTGCGTGTCGATCAGGCCAACCGATGCACGCATGCATGTGCGCATGCATGCGCGCAGAAGCACCCAGACAGCAGCGCCGCAAGAGGCTTTAGAAAACATACAGCTTAAGAATGTGCGGCGAGAGACTGCCACTTCGGTGGTTATGGATGGATGCATTGGACGTAAGATGCCCACTCCTCCCGTACCCATGACCCATATGGATTTGTGGACCCCCATTGAGCCATCAAGCGGCTTTAATAAGGGGGCACTCCGCCCCCGGATGGTCGGCGTGCCAGGTAAGGCGAGGGTGTGCTACGAGCCCTGCATGAACAGAAACCGTAGCAGACAGACACACAGCACTGCTGGTGGGCTGCAGCTGTACAGATATGGTCGTGCCAATAACTGGCACGTGCACTTGCTCAAAATTGTCCAGCCAGAAACGGTTTACACATGGCCTCCCTCCCCTCTTCTTGACCAAGCACACACAAAGGGTGTCACCAGCACAGCCCCCCCCCCTGTTGCGCGCTAATGCTTACTCGCGCAACAGCGCCAGCCCGGTCTCCTCGCGCATCTCGCGATCTGCGCAGTCCACCACCGTCTCGCCTGCAGTTGTGGGTGGGTGGGTGGGTGGGTGGGTGGGTGGGTGGGTGGGTGGGTGGGTGGGTGGGTGGGTGGGTGGGTGGGTGGGTGGGTGGGTGGGTGGGTGGGTGGGTGGGTGGGTGGGTGGGTGGGTGGGTGGGTGGGTGGGTGGGTGGGTGGGTGGGTGGGTGGGTGGGTGGGTGGGTGGGTGGGTGGGTGGGTGGGTGGGTGGGTGGGTGGGTGGGTGGGTGGGTGGGTGGGTGGGTGGGTGGGTGGGTGGGTGGGTGGTGGGTGGGTGGGTGGGT
This sequence comes from Mesostigma viride, assembly GCA_009746045.1. Classification (NCBI taxonomy): domain Eukaryota; kingdom Viridiplantae; phylum Streptophyta; class Mesostigmatophyceae; order Mesostigmatales; family Mesostigmataceae; genus Mesostigma; species Mesostigma viride. The sequence goes on along the minus strand of RPFO01000317.1, from coordinate 44,068 downwards.
GGGTGGGTGGGTGGGTGGGTGGGTGGGTGGGTGGGTGGTGGGTGGGTGGTGGGTGGGTGGGTGGGTGGGTGGGTGGGTGGGTGGGTGGGTGGGTGGGTGGGTGGGTGGGTGGGTGGGTGGGTGGTGGGTGGGTGGGTGGGTGGGTGGGTGGGTGGGTGGGTGGGTGGTGGGTGGGTGGGTGGGTGGGTGGGTGGGTGGGTGGGTGGGTGGGTGGGTGGGTGGGTGGGTGGGTGGGTGGGTGGGTGGGTGGGTGGGTGGGTGGGTGGGTGGGTGGGTGGGTGGGTGGGTGGGTGGGTGGGTGGGTGGGTGGGTGGGTGGGAGGGTGGGTGGGTGGGTGGGTGGGGTGGGAATATGCGGTTAAATTAGTGCACAACTTAGCACCATCTCGCCTGCATATGTGCGTGTGTGTGTGTTGGGGGGGGGGGGGGGGGGATATGCGGTTAGATTTGTGCACAATCCACCAGCGTCTCGTCTGCAGTTGTGTGGGAGCACACACGGTTAGGTAACTATGTGAGTGTACATGCTGTTAGGTTATTACGTGGGTGCACATGCAGGTAGGTGAGCGATCGGTGCGCCACCGTCTCGCCTGTGGGGGATCGCTGAGTAAATGCGCATGCCGTTGCGTAAGTGCGCATGCCACAAACCACGGCAGCAGCACACGTCAGCTGCATCAGGGGAGGGGTGGACTTGACACACACAAGGGTGTGTGTGGGGCATGGGCTGCCTACGTGCCCCACACACGAGGGCATGCGGGCGCTGGATGTTATGGCGCGCGGACACCACGATCCGCCCACCCGCAACATGCATGCACTATCTGTATGCAGGCAGATAGGGAGCCAGCTGGAGAGGGAGCCGGTTTGCCGCGGGAAGCACAGGCACATGTTGTGGCTTGTAGCCTGCATTGCTAGTAGCTGGCACGTTTGATGGGTGCCCACTGTTTATGCCCACCATCTATGACCCCGCACAAACATAATGGCTAGACCAACAAGGTGAGCCACACAGATCAACGTCACTCAGTGCCTGGGGGGTACCTGGATAACTTCAACAAACGAAAAGGGCACTGATAGTCGTTCAAGTGAGGGGCAGTGGTCTGGTCACATGATGTGCAGCGTCTGAGGCCGTGCTGTCCAGCGAACATTATACTAAACAGTGTAACAGAATAACATTATACTAAACAGTGTGATAGAATAACATTATACTAAACAGTGTAATAGAATAAAAGTCTACTAAACAGTGTAATAGAATAACATTATACTAAACAGTGTAATAGAATAACATTATACTAAACAGTGCAATAGAATAACATTATACTAAACAGTGTAATAGAATAACATTATACTAAACCGTGTAATAGTATAAAAGCGCGCACGAGTACAATCAGAGTTCCCGTACATGCCGAGGTGGTCCGTGAGCATGGTTCCTGCACATATACACAATTGGCCTTGCAAAAGATTTTATCATTTGAGAAACGGCATGGATGAACATATCAGCGGCCTAGCCCCCTCTTCCGAACCTGGTGGGTGTGGCACTTGGTGGGAAAACACTCTCGGGTATGTTTCAAATTTAGCCCGACCCAGAAGGACTAGGACTCTTAAGCCAATGACCCCAGGGCCCGCACTTCCGCACATAATGGCGTGATTTTCTGCCGGCTCCAGTATATCTAGTATTGTTTCGACGACGAGAAATTATCGCCTGCCCGACACCGTCAGCGGCGAAGGGCGCTAGATTGGACGGTGATGCGTCGATTATTACAATGTAGGTAGTACCATGTAGTCGAGACGTGAGCAAGATGCTTACCTAGCCGTAGACCGCCTCCAGGAAATGCCCAAACTCCTTTGCCTGGCTCCCTTCCCCTTTTCACCATTAGAAACTCAACTTCATGGGAATCCACGAGTCCCTTAACTGGTCGAATCCTAGGCATGACGATTCCGACTCCGACTAGGGGGTGGGCTGGATACTTTCTACTACTTTTAGGTGACGCAATTTCTGTTTGGCTTGGTTCCGTGCTTTTTGAGCAGGCTCTTATACTCTCCATGAAACCTAGCGTACGCTGAGGTGTAAACCGTAATGGTCTGGCAGAAAATGGTACCGCAGATCTGGCGAGAACGCAAAGGGGACGATACATTCGCCGCAATGATTACTGTTGCGAAACACTACACCTAATTACGTCAGTACCCAATCATCCGTGAAGAAGCGAATGCCTGCATATGGCCCTTCCGACTCGAAATTGTCGGAATGAAAATCAGGTCAAGTCCAAGCGTGGGCACGGTGCGAACTCGCCTCTCACAGTCACAGATCGAAGACGTTCGCCATTGGAAAGCGCGCGCACGGTGGACACGCTGGCAATATGATGCCATGCTAGCATATTTTGTCCGGTTGGTTCAGGTACACCGTACATAGGTACACCGGTTTCTAGTTTCTACAGTAAGCTACACAAAGCGGACAAGCAGCGCGGCGCGGTGGCCCGCGGGTCCGAATTCCGAAAGGCGGGAAAGGTTTTGAGCTGGTGGAATGGCTTCGTGTTGGATCGCCAGACGTGTACGTCTAGAATCACTAGTTACTAGTGATGCAGCACACATATGTTTCCTGCCTATCCTGGCTCGTTCGTGGGCAGTAATTATTATTTGCGATTGCTTTTGTACTGATGTTGCCTTGACGTGAGAAAAAGGTAGGCCTGCATGCGGAGGACGTAGGGAGGGCACTCCTTTTGCGGCTTTGGTCTCGTTTCAGCAGCTGCTGCCCTGTCCGGCCGTACTTAGTTAACGTGGCTTGAGCCATCGCTGCCCGTGCCTCGTTAAGTGTAATTTCCCACATGAAGGGGGCAGCCGCGAAGCGAGGACATCAAATAGGTGCGTAAGCGAATTATGTCACTGGTGCGTTGTGCCTTTTCACAGTTCCATGCCTTGGTAAAGTCCCGTGACGTTTGTCCACATCTGGTGTTTGGCCGTCCGCAGAGACGAAGGCATCGCCCCGCCCCCGGAAGAAGGCTACTGGTAAGGGGCGAAAAATAACTGTCTGGCTGGACATGGTTATCAGTTTCGAGGCATTTGGGCTTCTTTTTTCGTCTAGGGAGGACTTTTTTTCTATTCATTTCGGTAGACGCATAACGTGTCGAATATTGGAATCTTGGTGGTATCCATCGCATCGGCTTGTGGTTTCCATTGCAGAGACTCTGGAAACCAGCAAGGTTTCAAAGGATCCAGTTTTGGAGCTGTTCAATAATTATGCCGAGGATTCTGACACAGGGCCGGTTATCGGGTAAGTCAAAGCCTCGTGGCTGCATCTGCATGCTGGTCGGAACACACCTTTCTCAGGTTCCTTCACACCTGAGTGCATGGCATTGTTTAATATGTTCTTACGTTGGAAATCTGCTGAAATTGTATGCCAATCAAGGGCATGTTGTAATGCATCCCTTTCCAAATGCATGCCATGTTCTTTTCTATGTCCAGCTTTTTCTCTTGAATTGTGTCTAGTGCGGCGTGTGCTGAATCGCTTTTTGTTTGAAAAGACTTGTGGAAACTAGAGAGATGGTCGAAGTCTCATGCTCAGTTGAAGTCTATGTCTAAGTGTGTTTTCGGGCTGAGATGCGTTTTCTAATCGTGCAGATTTTCTCGAGTTTGCCGGGTATGGCAGATGCCAACGTGCTGCTTTTCATATCCCTGTGAATGGCCGGCCCTGTTGCATTATATGGAATGCAACAGGGTGACGTTGCTGTTCACCGACTCGTGCACGGGGCCCTTATAAGCCTGTGTTTTCATATCAGCGCAATAACCAAGTGTTCGGGGCATGAGGTTTTGAGATAAGACCTCACTTCCCCCCCGCAAGCCAACGTGTCTGCGTTTCCGCCCTGTGCGGTGCACCACCCTGTACATGGATGCGCTGCCATGCCCCTTTCTGCCCCGCAGGCCGGACGGCATCGAGCGGTTGTGCCGCGACCTGCACCTGGAGGTGATGGACATCAAGGTGCTCCACCTGGCGTGGAAGCTGCGCGCGAGACACATGGGATACTTCACGCTGGTGAGTTGTGCTCGCCTCTGGTACTCAACTGTGGTGAGTTGTGCTCGCCTCTGGTACTCAACTGTGCAGAGTTGTGCTCGCCTCTGGTACTCAACTGTGCAGAGTTGTGCTCGCCTCTGGCACTCAACTGTGCAGAGCAACATTTGCCGCCCGCCCTATTCGCTTCCCTTCACCTTCAGGATGCCATCCGTTGCTTTCTTGCCTGCATTTTCCCCTCCAATTCATAATTAAGGTCCCCATTCGTTCTTGTTGCTGAGATTATTTGTTGTTTTCTATATAAGGCCCCTGTCTCTCCACCTCCCGTTTTCCGATATGGCATGCGGCATGCGGCGTTTTCATGGTTACTCTAGTTTTCGCTGCGGTCAGGAAGGCTGCATAGTTGTGATCGCAGATAGCTGGTGCTTGCTGCTGCCTGCTCTGCGTTGTGTTCCAGCAATGGCCGTCTGTTCATGTGGTGATGTCAGAAGGAGAACGTATGCCGCTGACAGGTCATGCGGCCGCTAAACTTTCCATAGCTGTTTTCTGAGACATGCTGGCTGGTGATGACATGCAGGCTGGTGATCACATGTGCTGATTGCATCTGGCGACGAGGTGGTTCGCCTGTATTGATACGCCCACTTTTTTTCTCGCCGCCTCGGCCTTGGCCGGCCCGCCAGGCTGCACATTTTTCTTTAGTATCCTCAAGCGCTCGGCCAGGTCTGGTGCTTGTTGTGTTTTGTTGTGCCATGCTTGGCACGGTGGCATCACCCCATGCTGACGCGGCGTGCAGGAGGAATGGCGGACGGGGCTTGCGGCACTGCGCGCCGCCAGTATTGACAGTTTGAAGAAAAACCTCCAGCTTGTACAAAAGGAGGTCAGTAGCCTGTGTTTGCCAACTAGCCAATTGCTCTCTTGTTCCGTAAGCTTTTTGACTGACAGGGCTCCTGCTCAACATAAATCAGGCTTCAAATACCAGGGATGGCTGCGCTCTGTTTTTGCTCCCGAGTACAGTCTAGCCTGTGCAGAGACAGCAGAGGCAGCGTGGCGGGCTAGTGAGGTGTTGTTGGGAGAGTTCAAATTTTGATGTTTAGAGCCTGGATGATGTGTGCTTGCGAGTAAGTGCACATCTTTGGCCATGGTGCATACAGGTATATAGAGCTGGTTGTCTCGTTGATATAGCAAGCTGCCAGCTTGAAGGGAACAGGCTTTTTTGCTTGCAACTGCGGACATGACCTCGTGTACTTTATGAAGTCATCGGCTTGGTCAGCTCCCTCTTCTTTGCTGTCTTTGTCTAAGGCATGCTGTACTTTTCGCATCGCTGCCTTTTCCCCATGTCCTCGACAGTGCGAGGCCCCGATGGCGTTCCGGGACTTGTACAACTTTGCGTTCCGGTACTGCCTTACAGGTGTGTGGCAAGAGGTTTGCTGGACAAGAAAACCTGGCAATTAAACTGGGTCAAAATAATCCGGGTCAAGGCACTGATCCAAGAAGAAGGTGACCAGGAAGCGTGTTAGGCTATCTCCGGCCCTGGGTTTGCGCCTTGATGAGAGGCTGCCTTTATCCTGGGCCACATCAGCTTTCTTCTCCCCCCTGTAACAGTCCATCTCCCCACGTATGCCGAGAACGCGAGGAAATTCTTATTCTTATTTTAGCTAAAGGATTTGGTGGAGTCGTGTTGCAGGGCTTTGCCTGTTGAGATGGACATGAGTCATGAATAGTACCATTTGGCGTAAAGGTCTGCTAGCGTATGCAGGATGCAGGACTGTGTAGGGGTGAAGTACTTGTAAGAAGATTTGCGGCGCCCTTGGTCCCGTTATATGGAGCACTAACGCACTGTTGTTTGCCGTTGCTCTGTCATGGATCGGCCCTTTTCCCCGCATGGCTCGGCCCTGCCTCCTGGCAATTGGCGGCACTGATTGCTGGCGATTGGTGGTGTTTGCCAGCGCCGGGCCAGAAGACGCTCGAACTAGACACCGCAATGCAGATGCTGCAGCTGGTGTTGGCGGATGCGCCACACATACAGCCGCTGCTGGAGTACCTCACGGTATGTGAGGCAGGCCGCGAGGGGTTCCGTGAATGGGCTTGTGTTTTTTCTTTCTGTTCGGATTTGCATGCTTTCTATGTACGGAAAATGCAGCAGGTTAGGGATGATGTACTTGCGCGTAATTTTTGTGTAGCAGGTAGCTGTCAGAGAGATGACAGTTTTTGGAAGCCATTATTTAAGCAGCCTAAGTCATGCCATTGAGCCAAGTACGAAGAAAGTCGAAGGCAAGTTTGAGCACACCACCCAACACAGCTGCTTCTGGGAATGTGGTTGGGTTGTGGCTTGGGTGCCAAATGGCGTGCCCTGCCAGCCTTTGGACAGAAGTTTTCAAATTGAGTGGCGTCGCCTTCACAACTGCTTGTTTTCAGCCAGCTGGCCAGGATGTGCTGGCTTATGTGCATGTCTCCCGGCTGCCTGTCGGTGGCCATGCCCGGGCTCATCCTCGCAGGAACAACGGGAGGTGAAGGGCATCAACCTCGACCAATGGCAGTCCATCCTGCGCTTTAGCCAAGAGGTGGGTGTGCTTCCGCTGCTCAAGTCACAAAGCCCCCGTTTGCTGGCATGCATCTAAGCTCTGTGCTGTCAGGGGCATGTCTCAGCACATCCTGTGGTGTATGGTTGAGATGCAATGTCGCGTCCGTGTTGTGCAGCTGCTTACTTGCATCCCGCGATTCACACCTGTGTTTTGCAAGGCAATTTAAATAAGACAAATGTAAATACAGCATGCAAAGGGGATGGCTGGTCACGTTTCATCTGCTGCCTTAACCTTGTGCCCTGTGCCACCTAGCATGCAAAGCTAGTTGCGGTGTGATGAAGCGCACACCTTATGGCCTGTTGGAAAGTTCCTCCGGGCCATGTTGACTTTCCCCCGTGCACTGTGGCCTCCTATGCTGTCACTAATGCCCGTCAGCTCTGATTGGTGTGCCTTTTCCCCCACCCCACCCCCCACCCCACCCCCCACCCCACCCCCACCCACCCCCACCCCACCCCCACCCCACCCCCACCCCCCCCCACCCCCCACCCCACCGCCCACCCCACCCCCCACCCCCGTACTCCCCACCCCTCCCCACCCCATTTTCCGTTTTTTTCTTGGCCAACTCCAGTAAGTTGGTGGTGCATAATATAGCAAATGGAAGTCAGGCGAGCTCTTGGATAATGGGCAGCGCTTTGCCGCGGTGTCCTTAGCATCGTCACCTGCTAGCCATGCACAGGTCGACCACACACAAAGGCCGACAAGGGCCAGTGTCTGGATGTTGGACACGATGCTGGCCGTGCTATAAGGCTATCCTATAGTGTAGCTATCATTTTACTGGGGTGAAGGGGAAGCTTGTTTGCCCATGATGACCCAAACCTAAAGTTGGTGCTTTGCGTGCCCTTAGAATGTTGTTGTTTGAGCTTTCGAGTGCATATCATGGCTGCTTTCAAGACCAGGATGGTCATCCAATTGCTGACAAAGGTCTCATGGTCCATCTTTGGCTCCGTCGATGCCTGCACAGGTGGACTTAAACTTTACCTCGTACGACGACAGCCAAGCGTGGCCGGTGCTGTTGGACAACTTTGTGGAACATGAACGGGAAAGACGGGCCTTGCGTAAGGGGTGATTCGTGTCCTTTGTTAGAGGGATGACGTCGGCAAGGCGACTGTAGTGAACCAGTATTGAAGGGACCATGGTTACGTCTACAGTATTAATTAATTAATTAATTAATTAGGAACATAACTCCGTTGGGAGTATATGTAGCACCTAGCCCTGAGAAGGGGCATATGAGCCTATAATACATTCTAAGTCTACAGTATGACTGTTGCATTCATGTTCACAAGCTTGCACTTGTGTCAGCCATGCCAAGTAAAGGAAGTATATAATTCCTCTTGGCACAGAGGACCAGTAATATGAACCGCCCATGTCTGCGCATAATTTTTCTGGCTGTTGTTGGCCAAGGCTCTTGCACTAGGCTGCCAGTAGACAGTGGCAATCTTTTGGCGTCGGCCATCTTCTTATTCCCGTTGATCACCTCGATAGCATCTTATCCCCTGTACATGTGCGCTTGGGCTGAGTGCTGTTTGTTGCGGTTTGCTGTGCCAAGAGGGCATCAGGCAGGCACAAGTGGAGTCAGCCCCTCTGCGCTTCCCCATGATGCGTGTGCATCATTGCCTGGTTCCATCCCTGGGCAATCGAGCAATTATTCCGGGCAACCTTGGCAAATTTCTGGATCTCTATGTACAATTTCAAGCTTTCCCCAACGCATCACTACCACTGGTACTCGTGAAATGAATAATTGTTATGTGCCTCAGTGACCTAAACATTGTCACTGCTGTCGATCCTCAAGTGCAGCTTAATTTGCAACATGCGCCGGGTATATCAATGAGACCACGGAACGGTATAGTTCATTTCAAATGGCCTGTGGTGTGATCAGAGCACGAATGCATGCTACATTGCCATGCATATTGCTAGCATGTTTAGTACTTAATTGCATGCATGGTATAACTTACCATGGACGGCCATATATGGTACTATACATAATGGTTAAGAACATATCTCCACGTGGGGAGCATTAAATTAAATTAAATTAAATTAAATTATAACATGCCTCCGTGGGGGGGTCATGTAGCACATATTTCATGATGGATGGGGTGGAGGAAGCCGCGTGATCGAACTATCCTAACTCTATCTAGAAAATCCTAACTACACTACTCATCAAAACGCCTCCTCCGCTTGGGGGGAGGTGGCTTGCCCACAGGGTCGGGCGTGTGCGCCTTGACAATCTTCTTCCACCGCGTCTTGTCCTGCATGGCAGTCCAAAGACGGGAGAGAGAGTGGATGCGGTGCTCAAACTGGGCTGGGACCACTAGGTCGTCCAGCAACATCTGAACGTAGTTGGTGACAGGTTTCCCTACCCTTTTGGGAATGTCCGCGGGGCCAGGCCAGGTCAGAATGTGCCGCCCCGGCTGTCCAAGCCGCTGGGGGCCGGCCAGACCAAGGGTGGTGTCGACCTGGCTGGTGCGGGCAAGGTGTCCTACAAATGCTATCCTACGCTGCCTAATCTCGTCCGAAACACGAGGCATGCCATGATACAAAGACTCTGATGACGGACGCTCGGAAAAACCTACGTTAAGGACCTGCCGGAGCATCCTGTACACTGTGCCGTCGAGCCGAGCTGCCAGTTTGGGTGGGAGGGTCCACGCCTCGGCGCCATACGTGAGCACCGTGAGGACGAGGACCTTGAAGAGCATGCGCTTGCGGTGCCCGTCCAGGCCTTTCGAGCGCCAGTAAGGTGTGAGCGAACGGAGCTTGGCCCAGGCAAGGCCGATGCGGGTGTCCACATCGTCGGCGGTGTCAGGAAGCCAGCTCCCCAACAGCTTGAAGCGGTCGCGGAACGGGACCTCCGTCCCGTCGAGCAGGCGCGGCAGCGGTGGTTTACTGGATGCCCCTATCACCATCGCCTCAGTTTTGACACTAATCTCCAGCCCCACCGCCCTCGCCTCCAGGCCCAGGCAGTCCAGCCAGGTCTGAATGTGCTCGGGGCTCTCGATGAGGGTGGTATCATCCGCATAAATCAGGTCGGCAAGGCGGTAACCAGGTCTAACCCCGCCGTGCTCTTTCACGTTAAGGATGTCCAAGCCTGGCTCGAACCCCTTAAGAGCAGTAAAGCGCGCACGTGCCCGGCGCATGACGTGATCCACGACAATAATGAACAGGTATGGGGGCGTCTCAGCATGGAGAGTAACTCTCTGCATGGGCAAAGTATGGCTAATTAATGCATCATCGGGTGCATGTGGATCCCAGCATAGGCATACGTGTATATGGCCACGTCAGCTAAGCCTTACTACTCTACACTACTGTTATAGTCCCCTAGACGGGGGGTGCTGGGGATGCTGGGGCGGCGGGGGGCGGTAATTGCCTGCCAGGGCGCTTGTGGTTGACGTAGATGACCGCCCCCCTCCAGTATACGGCCCCCAGCGGCTTGGCCAACCAGACCGGCATATATCCTGACCTGGCCTGGCCCCTTGAGGACATTCCTAGAAAGTTGGGTAAACCTGCCATGAACTATGTACACATTCACATCAAATTTTTCCCGCGGAGAGCCGGCCGGAAAAATCTTTCCGACTTGCCCGACTGAGCTGGACGGTACGGACCAAATTTCGGTGCAAATTGTGGCCAAAAAGCTATGTCGGCTGATTTAATGGCGGTGACCTTGATGGAGGCATTTAAGCATTATTAACGCTGGAAAATTTTGCTGCACATGCTCCGAGATGTGCGATCGCTCATCATATTTTTTTTTCTATTTTACCGACGTGCTGCAAGCTGAAAAAAATATTCGCGCGGGGGTGGGTACGAGCCTGCCGACCCTTTTGCGGGCTGCTGTCCGCAGATGCAAAAAAGTACACCGTTGTGTTACTCCATCCACCACTGGGTCCGCGTGCGATAAGAGCGAATTTCTCTTCGTTGGTAAGTCTATTTTAGCGTTACCGTTCGCTTTTCCCGAAAATTTTCAGTTCGGTTTATTTCCTCGTTAAATCTGCTAGTGGGTGCTTCGGAGCTCTAAAACCCTGAAATCCACCGCCCCCCCCTCCCCCCAATGCTTCATTGTATTGCTCAGATCATCATGAATTCGACGGAAGGCAACCTGCGGTATTGTTACCAGTGTGACAAGCTACGACGGCGCACCTCAGATGGCGATCTCACGTATGGCGGCCTGCCCCGCACGATTCACACCAGCAAGTGCGTAAACTGCGACTGAAAGCTGCAGAATTTTTGCGCTGTCAACGTCCGCCCGTGGCAGGTCTTGTACAATCTTAAGGCGGCTGCTGCCATGGGATGGAAACCGTTTGCGAACAAATATTTTGTTATCTCTCCTTGCCCCCGTGAGGCGTTTTATACAATGTTCAAGCACGTAGGGGAGGGCGCAGCCGATCAGCCGCAGGGAAGGTGCCATGGCAACTTCAAGGAAAATGCAACGAAGGTCAAGCGCGTGTTAACGGATTTTAACGAAAAGAAGACCTGTTGACGGAAGGTGACACCAGCAAGGTAGCCACAGTGTGGGCAGGGGCTAGTGTGATGGTGGATAGCACTCTTTCTGTTATTGTGCCCCCCTTTACAGCCACCTGGGCATCCACTTCCCATGGAGAGTGCTCCCTCAAGATAACATTTTCTACCATGGTCATGCCCCCCCCACACCCACGCATGCATGCCAGCCCCCCCATACACCCACGCATGCATGCCAGCCTCCCCCCATACCCACGCATGCATGCCAGCCCCCCACACATCCACGCATGCATGCCAGCTCCCCCCCACACCCACACATGCATGCCAGCCCCCCCCAACACCCACGCATGCATGCCATCCCCCCCCACACCCACACATGCATGCCAGCCCCCCCCACACCCACGCATGCATGCCAGCCTCCCCACACACCCACGCATGCATGCCAGCCCCCACACCCACACCCACGCATGCATGCCAGCCCCCCCCACACCCACGCACGCATGCCAGCCCCCCCCCACACACACATGCATGCTAGCCCCCCCCACACACACGCATGCATGCCAGCCCCCCCAGACACACACGCATGCATGCCAGCCCCCCCCCACACCCACGCATGCATGCCAGCCCCCCCACACCCACGCATGCATGCCAGCTCCCCCCCACACCCACGCATGCATGCCAGCCCCCTCCCCCACCCACGCATGCATGCTAGCCCCCCCCACACCCACGCATGCATGCCAGCCCCCCCCACACCCACGCACGCATGCCAGCCCCCCCTACATCCACGCACGCATGCCAGCCCCCCCCACACCCACGCATGCATGCCAGCCCCCACCCCCCCACACGCATGCATGCCAGCCCCCCCCACACGCACGCATGCATGCAGCCCCCCCGCACACCCACGCATGCATGCCAGCCCCCTCCCCCACCCACGCATGCATGCTAGCCCCCCCCACACCCACGCATGCATGCCAGCCCCCCCCACACCCACGCACGCATGCCAGCCCCCCCTACACCCACGCACGCATGCCAGCCCCCCCCCACACCCACGCATGCATGCCAGCCCCACCCCCCCACACGCATGCATGCCAGCCCCCCCCCACACACGCATGCATGCCAGCCCCCACCCCCCACACGCATGCATGCCAGCCCCCCCCACACAAACGCATGCATGCCAGCCCCCCCAGACACCCACGCATGCATGCCAGCCCCCCCCCACACCCACGCATTCATGCCAGCCCCCCCCACACCCACGCATGCATGCTAGCCCCCCCCCACACACACGCATGCATGCCATCCCCCCCCACACCCACACATGCATACCAGCCCCCCCCACACCCACGCATGCATGCCAGCCCCCCCCATACCCACGTATGCATGCCAGCTCCCCACACATCCACGCATGCATGCCAGCCCCCCCCACACCCACGCATGCATGCCAGCCCCCCCCACACCCACGCATGCATGCCAGCCCCCCCCCACATCCACGCATGCGGATGGGCGCCAGGCCTCGAACAAGAAGGGCAAGACCAAGGGTGTGCTGCTGCAAGTAGTGACAATGGAGCAGCGCAGGACTCAACTAGATCACATGCCAGGCCTCCAGCGCAGCCCAAGTAGGAGAGAGAGGCAGACGATAAAGCGGCAGCGGGCTGTACGCGGCATGTTTTATTTACCAAGTGACTCGTGTTTTATGCATAGCATTTAGAACATTTACGAGCTTGTTCACACCTTGATTGTACAACTTAGGACATTGTATCATTATTCCTGTTGTCAACATCATTCGCCATGTTCAATCCATATAATATGTGTCCAAGTGACCATTAATGCTGCCATATGTCACTGATGGTATGTTAAACGTTGGTTTAGGAACTGAGATTTGGCATTGTCATCATGACGTTGGACCTGAATTCAATGTGTGTGCAAGTTTTGGGTCAAGTGGAATCATATTGGATGCAATCTGCATGATTTGACTTATGCAAAATGAAAGAAATGAGCAAAAACTGCATTTTTAATGCTATTGACTGTCACAAATAGGTCTATAGGTGACCTCAACCTTGGTGCATGCTTTACCTGGCCTTTGTAAATTATGCATTTAAGTTGTGTGCCTTGTTTGAAATGGTTATGGCCCTCTTGGATGTAAAAAACTAATGAAATTGTAATAAAATTGACTTTTTATGCTGTCAAACGTCACCAACATGTTGAAGGTGGGGTGCAAACTGAGACTTCACAATGTCATCATGATGGAGGACCAGAATTCAGTTTGCATGCAAGTTTCTGGGTCAATTGAATAAAATTTGATGTTGATTGCTTGCCTCTATGTGTGCAAAAATGTCAAAAACCATGTACCTTATGCTGTTATACGTCACAGTTAACCTTGCCAGGGTTGTCCGATGACCCCCAATTTTGGGGGGTAAACACAACCATATATGTGCTCGCTTGGGCCCAAAACCTGGGTTCAACATGTTTTAGCAAGCCAGTCAAATAATTTTTTGGCCAGAAAGTGCCCAAAAAGTTTGATGTGTTGCTGTTGCTGGCCGACCAAGTTGTCCATGCTTAGAAGTTTGAACACCGCATTCACTCCCGAGGTCTCTCTTGCTTGGCCCAGTGCTATGCAGAACAAGAAGAGGTGTCTAGAAGACGATTGTCCATGCTCACACGCGCCAGCCCCTGTGGGCAACCCCCCCCCCCCCCCCCCCGGCCCCCAGGAGGAAGGGGCGCTTTGCTGAGTAAAAGTAGTTTGGATTTTCTAGACTAGCTTAGAGTTAGCTTAGTTATAGGTTTCCAGTGACTTCCATCCATCCATGCAGCAATTGGGGGTACGTGCGACATGATCTCCCAATGGAGTCATGTTTTGTATTTTAATTTCAATAGTTTAATTAATTAATTGATTGCGTCATTTGTGTGCATGTGCTTGCAAGTATGTTGCGCATGCTGCAGGCCATCTGAATTGGCTGTCCAAATATCACAACTAGTAAGAAGTACAAGCGCCGTCGGCTGACAGTTGGATCTTGCTTGGTCCAAACAGCCGGCCCGCCTTAATTGCTTCATGCACGACCGTAAAATGCAGTCTTTAAACGGCCTACGTTACTATGCCTCGATGGCTTCTTGAACTGCCCCTCCACCTCTAGCCGCTAGCTACCGCGCCAGAACCGCATCGATCCATGCATCTGCCGGCGGCGGCAGCGATGCTTCCACCCGCGATACTGACTTTCTGCAGCGCTGCTGCCGCCCGGCCCGCCTTCGATCAGCACATCGCCCTCTGCTCCTCGGCCTCCTTGGGCGCTCCGACGCCAAGCTCTGGCTGGGCTACCCCTCCCCCCGCCTTCACCATATGCACCATGCATGACCGACGCGCCACCTTCCTCGCCCTCCTCATCAAGGAGGCCTTCGAGCAGCACGCGGACCCCCCTCGCTGCAGATGTGGCAGCCATCCGGCCATGGGCAGCACGCTGCCGCTGCCGAGCTAGCTCCCTCTCCTCTCCACCAGGTCACCACCGCCACCTCCCGGCCCTGGATCCTCACCGCCGCCGGACTCCACCCACCGCCGCCACCGCAGTTAGTCTCTAGCTAGGTCGCGGAGATGCAAGGCCGCGGCCCGAGGCTAAGTGCAGTCGACTATATAGTCGACTGCACTAATTAGCCTCAGGCCGCGGCCTATATATAGGCAGACGCGCCATGAGAGATGCCAGCTCTCTATCCGTCGGGGGTCAGTACCGCGGACAGCAGGCACCGGCGCTATAGACTGCAATCATATAGGCCCTAGCTAGTCGCCGACCCATGGGCCTAGTTCTTGGTGAGATCAAGCTGGCCGCCCACCGCCTTCCCCGCTCGCAGGGTATAAGGCAGGGGCGCCCCCGCTTCTTCTCACCTTTTTAAGAACCCGACGGACAAGCTTTCTCAGACGCCGAAAGCAGCTCGAGAAGACTCACTTCACCCTACTAGAAGACGACTTGACCCTGGCGCAGCAACAACGGCGACGGGAGCTATGGCCGACCTACCTCCAGCTCCGGCAGACCACGGCGGGCAAGCCGGTGTACTGGAAGGGGGCGGCCATCTACGTCGGCCGCAAGCCCTGGCAAGCAACCCCCGCGGCCCCAGTGATTCCTGACCCCCCAGCTTAGGGGAATACAGCAGTAGTGTAGAATAGTCAGGCCTAGCCACCGTGGCCTTGTACATGTACGCCTACTACAGGCACTATACCAGCTGATGCATTGGCATTATTAAGTCATGTACATGATGTGTGCCTATGAATTATGATGTGCCACACACCAGATGATGCCTAGCTTTATTTAGTCATGTTTTGCCCATCATGCAGGGAGTTACTCTCTGCTGAGAAGCCATATGCATGCCCTAGCCTTTGTATAGCCATGCTGATCTTCCCCCCTATGTCTGCGCCTTTAGGTAGGTGCTTGAATACATAGTTGTGCATGTGCACTTTGTGCATCTTGAGCAGGTGTGGTTTACACCCTACCCTTGCAGGAAGTTACCGACCAGCCCAGAGTGTATTAAAATCCACATACCCCTTCTCAGGGATATGTGCTACATCAGTATACTCCCAACGGAGTTATGTCGGTTCCAATTCAGTTCAATTCAATGGGATGGCGGAATGGATGGTGTAAGCTATCTAGTTACAGGGTTGTACGTGGGCACCGGCACGGCCCGAATCGCTATGAATGCGGCCGTACACGGTCACACGCGGAGCCCCCACAAACTTGGGGGTGGTCTCCTTCATCACTACGTCTTGCCATCTATCCTTGCGTACTGGTCATCTGCCTCCATATTACAGACAAACCGGGAGGCTGCCCGCCCGGCCGGGTGTGAGCCCGTCACCGACTGACGTCTAGTGTAGCACATGTCCATGCCGAGTCTATCACGAAAAGTCCACGGGTGGCGGCCCTGCCGCGCACGGCCTAGGGCACGCCAGGTGAGGACATATCGCCCAGGCTGGGCGGGCTCACTTCCAGTGCAAGCTACTGACAGTAGTCATCTATCTGTAGTCATCTATGATCTATCTGATGTGTCTACCTGATAGTCGGTCGGTCCGGCGGCTGCCGTGCGGGCCACTAGGTGCGGCAAAAATGAAGTCGGGAAAACCTTTCAAATGTAAACATCGCAGGTTGCCGATCGCGATCGCTGCAACAACACTCGACAGCAACCAGGCAGGAATGCCAGGAAAGTGGAAACTGGAAACCTGCCACAGCGGATCGTGAGGTAAGGGAGAATTAATTTTCATTCGCAATGAAACTGGTATTCGCTAGCTGCTGCGCGTTGACACAAGATCTGCGGGCGGCAGCGCAAGAACCTAACGGACGTCCCTAGGCTGTTGCCTGAATGTAAGACGTAAGACCCAATCGGGCGATGGAGGCTGCTGTCTACGTAAGAGCTCTAAGAGAGCCACAGGGCAAAACTGGTATGGGAAGCACGTTCTTCAAAATATTCAGATTCCTCGCGTGTATGCAGGCACGTAAACATAGCGCGGGTAGTAATAAATGAATGTTCACATTTCAGATCGCAGTGAGGATTTCTGCCCTTATCTACCCAACAGCATGACGCCGATAAGATAGTCTGTTGCGCGAGAACTGTGCCTGGGCAGCAATGTGCGAGTACCAAGTCAAACACTCATTTGACCCCTCTGTTACCCGCTACTTAAATGCTGTATTTGGTGAAGATCACGTGACACGGATTTGCGAGGCCCTCAGGTAATGTGTCGGGCGCTGGGTGGGAGCAGATCCGCCAGTAATTGCAATGCCTTTACTTCGTAATAATTAATTGATGCACGTGTTTAACAGCAATGCATGCAAGCTGATGCTATCGTTGCTCGTGTAATTATATTTCAACCTTCAGTCGGCCGCCTGTAAATACTTATATTCGTGTCAACCTCTGCGCGACGACGAGGGAGAGCTTGGAAGAAAGACTTACAGCGGTCTTTGGCAAAGTAAGCCGGCGATAATGCCTGCCAATATCCTGGGAGTTACCGCGGTTATATTTCCTCGATGCCCTCTTAAAACCATAATGTAGCCCATCACTAAGATTATCAACTTGAGCCTGGGTCGTCGCTCTCGACATTTTCCATAACTTTTAATGGCAATTCGCTCATTCCTCTGCCAAGTTGGATTCTTTGTCGGCTTCCTACCATCCACATCAATCCAAGGGTCTAGCACGGACAGATTGTGATTTATGCATTTTCATTCTCTGGTCTACTCCGGGCCTACTTGTGGTCGCTTGCTCACTTCTTTCGCCCAGCTGTCACCACTGTTTTAGCCCGGTAGTGCCTAACAGTGTGCAACACACTGTGCTGGTGTAGACTAGCGGACGTCTACCATCTCCCTGGACGTGGACGTCCCCTATATATTCTCTCACGACCCTTCCCCACGCTATCTTGCCGCCCCTCCTCTCCCGCCATCCTCCCCAATCAGCAACGAGCTGAAATGCGGATGGTTCTCCCAGTGCCCCGTGTGTCTTTCTTCCTCCCCCTCCCCCCCCCTCCCCCCCCCCAAGCTCTCCAAGGCAATGCCCCCTCTGCCTCTTCGCGTTCCCCCTTGCCTTTCTCCCCACCCCTTCCACCCCGTTTGCCGCTCCCTCTCTTGTTCGCCATGCTTGTGCTCCTCACCTGTCTGTCCTGTTTGCTCTTTCACTCCCATGTACACCAACAGGCAGCACACTGTGTACCCTTGCCCCTCCTCCTCAAACCCTAAAGACTGCCATGGAGGCCCATCCACTCCCTCATCTACCCCCATTTTCAGGGATCACTGTCATTCACCCACACTAACCTGTGCATGTGCCGGCCAAGCTGACAGTACAAGGAAACCAATCCGCTCTCATTCGTCCGTCCATGACTCCCTCGCCCCGTGTTGCCACCAATGCGACCCATTGACTGGGCGAGCACAGGAGCACTCCGTGTCCAAGCACCCCCAGCTCGACAACGTGCTGGTGGTGCAGGGTTCGGGGCCACACCCGATCCGCCTCGAGTCAGTCAGCCCGTCGTTAGCCCCCGATGGCACCGCTGCGGACCAGGCAGGGGACAAGGCGGCCTATCGCGATGGCCAGTGGATGGTCGTCTCCCGCAAGTGTGCGGAAGCCGTGTTGCGAGGGTCCCAGGTACTTTGTTTATTCCTTTGTGTACTACAACTACACTTCTCTTCTCCTTTCTTTGTGTGCATGGAGCCGCTTGCGTGGCCGTCCATCTCATATCCCACACCGCCCACTTCCCATTGCTAGCGGCCCACTCCCCATTGCCAGCGGCCCACTCCCCATTCCTAGCGGCCCACTCCCCGTTGCTATCGGCCCACTCCCCATTGCTAGCGGCCCACTCCCCGTTGCTAGCGGCCCACTCCACATTGCCATCCGCCCACTCCCCATTGCCATCCGCCCACTCCCCACTGCCATCGGCCCACTCCCCGTTGCTATCGGCCCACTCCCGATTGCTAGCGGCCCACTCCCCGTTGCCAGCGGCCCACTCCCGATTGCTAGCGGCCCACTCCCCGTTGCCAGCGGCCCACTCCCCATTGCTAGCAGCCCACTCCCCACTGCCATCGGCCCACTCCCCGTTGCTAGCGTCCCACTCCCCATTGCCAGCGGCCCACTCCCCATTGCCAGCGGCCCACTCCCACTTGCTATCGGCCCACTCCCACTTGCTATCGGCCCACCCCCCGTTGCTATCGGCCCACTCCCCATTGCCAGCGGCCCACTCCCCGTTGCCAGCGGCCCACTCCCCATTGCTAGCGTCCCACTTCCCGTTGCCATGAGCAAGAAGTATCGTTATTCGCAGTTTGACCATGGCTGCTGCTGCCCTGACTGCCGTCCCGAGGATCATTCGTTCCCATGCAGGTGTTGTGTTCCTTGCCCTGCCTCTTGTGCTGGTATCGACCACCTGCCGCCGTGCTTCTTAAACTCGATCCTGATTGCTCCCCCTCGGGTGGCTCGCTGCCCCTCGGGGCAGATCTTTGTGCCGGGCGTGTTGGCTTGCAGCCCTGGAGTCATGCCCGGCGACCGCGTGCTCATCTACACAGACATCCTCAGCCAGGATGACCCCCCTGGCAAGGTAGAGGAGGGGGCAGCATCAACGGACAATGGACAAGGCCAGGGACCACGCCTCTTTCCACAGCTCCTGCGGGGGACAAAGCTGCGCACAGGGCCCCCTGGATTCGGCAGAGGTAAGCCGTCATGCCGATGGGCGAATAGCTGTGACGATTGATGGTCTATGTTTATTCCTATGGAGTAATAGCTGTGACGATTGATGGTCTATGTTTATTCCTATGGAGTAATAGCTGTGACGATTGATGGTCTATGTTTATTCCTATGGAGTAATAGCTGTGACGATGGATGGTCTATGTTTATTCCTATGGAGTAATAGCTGAGACGATTGATGGTCTATGTTTATTCCTATGGAGTAATAGCTGTGACGATGGATGGTCTATGTTTATTCCTATGGAGTAATAGCTGTGACGATGGATGGTCTATGTTTATTCCTATGGAGTAATAGCTGTGACGATGGATGGTCTATGTTTATTCCTATGGAGTAATAGCTGTGACGATGGATGGTTTATGTTTATTCCTATGGAGTAATAGCTGTGACGATTGATGGTCTATGTTTATTCCTATGGAGTAATAGCTGTGACGATTGATGGTCTATGTTTATTCCTATGGAGTTAATAGCTGTGACGATTGATGGTCTATGTTTATTCCTATGGAGTAATAGCTGTGACGATGGATGGTCTATGTTTATTCCTATGGAGTAATAGCTGTGACGATGGATGGTCTATGTTTATTCCTATGGAGTAATAGCTGTGACGATGGATGGTCTATGTTTATTCCTATGGAGTAATAGCTGTGACGATTGATGGTCTATGTTTATTCCTATGGAGTAATAGCTGTGACGATGGATGGTCTATGTTTATTCCTATGGAGCAATAGCTGTGACGATGGATGGTCTATGTTTATTCCTATGGAGTAATAGCTGTGACGATTGATGGTCTATGTTTATTCCTATGGAGTAATAGCTGTGACGATGGATGGTCTATGTTTATTCCTATGGAGTAATAGCTGTGACGATGGATGGTCTATGTTTATTCCTATGGAGTAATAGCTGTGACGATTGATGGTCTATGTTTATTCCTATGGAGTTAATAGCTGTGACGATTGATGGTCTATGTTTATTCCTATGGAGTAATAGCTGTGACGATGGATGGTCTATGTTTATTCCTATGGAGTAATAGCTGTGACGATGGATGGTCTATGTTTATTCCTATGGAGTAATAGCTGTGACGATGGATGGTCTATGTTTATTCCTATGGAGTAATAGCTGTGACGATGGATGGTCTATGTTTATTCCTATGGAGTAATAGCTGTGACGATTGATGGTCTATGTTTATTCCTATGGAGTAATAGCTGTGACGATGGATGGTCTATGTTTATTCCTATGGAGTAATAGCTGTGACGATTGATGGTCTATGTTTATTCCTATGGAGTAATAGCTGTGACGATTGATGGTCTATGTTTATTCCTATGGAGTAATAGCTGTGACGATGGATGGTCTATGTTTATTCCTATGGAGTAATAGCTGTGACGATGGATGGTCTATGTTTATTCCTATGGAGTTTGCATTCCCAAGTGGCTCGCCCCATGTCTCGCAATTATGATGGGGAATCGTGCCGTGCCATCCTGCCACTTCTGCTTCACAGGATGCTGCTGGGCTGCAGCCCTGCCTAGCAGCGCCTGCGTCCATTCTTCCACCACGCTCACAGATTGTGGCTCTATGATCGCTGCCACAGGGGATGGAAGGGAAAATAAGCTCTATTTTTTTTTAATTTCTTGTAATGCTGGCTGCGCGCGCTATGGCACGCAGAGGCTGTTGTAACCCCCCCTGGGGATGGCGAAGGGGAGGGCGACCCGGCGAGCGAGGTGCGCGGGCGGTGGGACTCGATGGTCTGCGTGGGCCGGGGCACCGCGCTGCTCTCTCGTGCCGACATGTTCATCTCTAAGAAGGGGGTCGCGGTGGAGATGTCGGAGCGCGTCTTCCGGCTGCCCCCCACCAGCGGTGCGTGCACGCCGCCCTTGTGGGCTGCCCTTAAGCGCCGCCCTTGTGCTTGCATCCCGACCCGAGCGATTTGCTCACTCTCTTCAGTGCTGTCATTGCGAGCCCCACGAGGGAATTGGATATGCTTGATCCTACGTACCGTGGGCGCGTACGGTGGTGGTGGCCACGAGCCAGTCCTACTTGTTAGAATTGAGCGATGCAGGATGACCCACTGACCGTGGTAGTGTCTGCCTTGGTGACGCTGTGTTGCTGGGTCAACAGTAAACTGTTACGACCCCATGCATTCCTTAGATTTGCATAGCTTGTAGGCGTGGTTCAATTAGCCGTGCAATTCCAGGGATCTATGGCATGCAATCACGTCCAGTCTTGACTTTCGTGGCTGCGGTTAAGCAACCGGCACAACTGGCATGCGTATGTCCCTGCATTTGGACTCATGGCATGCGTACGTCCCTGCATTTGGACTCTTGGCATGCGTATGTCCCTGCATTTGGACTCTTGGCGCGTCGCTTTCATCTCGTCTCTACTTCTGCGCTTTGTTTCTCAGATTCAGGCGGCTGTGTGTTCCTCGGCTCACCGGCCCCTCCTGCCTGCCTGTCCACTGGCCGGCCGGCCTGCTCGGGGGACTTGGTCTTTGTTTATTCTTGGTCTTATTCTGTTCTCCGCAGGCCTGTTCCCTGGAGAGATGTTCATCCAAAGCCTACCAAGCATACTGGCCGCCAAGGTCCTGGGTATGCCATCCCTCCCTCACAAACTGGTAACATGCATGTGCAGTGGGGGTGGCAAAGGGGTGGCTAGCATGGCTGCTGCTAGCCACGCAAACGTGCCAGCTCACTCACCAGCGGCTGGCTCCCTCGCTGCAAGTCCGAGGATGCCACATGTAACGGCATAATCATGTTGGGTGGCAGGCCAGCCGGCCATGCGCGCCAACAAGTTGGGTGGCTTTGGTGCGCTGAGATTTGATTTCCATGGCAAAAGCCGTACATGATCCGATTAACAGTCTTCCATCCAGTGCAAGAATGCATTCAAAGAGGCAGATTCTAATTTATCATATATATGTTGAATGCCTTTTAGTCTGAATTCCTATTTTGGGCTTATTTATAAATACTACTAACTATCTTAGCTTTCTCTCTCGTCTCCAAGTTGTTGCTTGGGTTTGCCTGATGATGGCTTGTTTTCTATTGGCCATCAGGTGGTTAGTGTGGTTAAGGCAGACAAAGGCTCTTTGTTTTTCTTCATTGCCACGCAGCTCCTTCCGGAGATGCACCGGTGTGGGAGATACACTTGCGCATGTGAGCTAGGGTTCAGGTTTTCGTGGCACCCACTCCGGGTGGCTGACATTGGCTTTGTAGAGCTCTGCCGGTTTCCTGTGTTGCACACCCCTGTGCATTGTTCCCTGGCATCTGTCCCTGTACTTTGCCGGTTTCCCTCAGGAGCTCAACCGGGCGAGCGCATCTTGGACATGTGCGCGGCGCCAGGTGGCAAGACCACGGCCATCGCAGAGTCGATGCGCAACGAGGGCACGGTGGTCGCGCTCGACCGCTCGCACAGCAAGGTTAGGTGTGGCCCATTGTGGCATGATGGGGGCGTGGGCCACCATGGTGGGAAGCGTTATTGAATCTCGCAGGGGGAGAGGGGAGTAGGGGTAGATTTCTACCTACTTTTACCCGGCAGTATGTCACAATGTGCCAGCACCCGTCCTGGGCAACTATTGCCCCCTGTGCATATGCCCACCACACCACTGTCCTCATGCCATGCGGGTGGCTATAGGGAATTTGCGTGTGGCTATAGGGAGTTTGCATGTGGCTATAGGGAGTTTGCGTGTGGCTATAGGGAGTTTGCGTGTGGCACAGGGTTGCTGGTGTTGGTAGTTCTTCTGGCACCCCGCGGCATTCTGGGTATCCATTTGGCCGGTTCAGTGTTTACCAAAGGTGAAGAGCGGCCATGCCCAACGATGCGGCCATGCAAATGCGCGCCCGTGGCAAGAAACAGCTACTGTTCCTCTGTTTGCGCGTGCACCAGCAATCATCCCTGTGACCATCAAGGCCACACTGGCCTCAACTTGCTGGCCGTGGGCGCAGGCAGGGGCATACATTTACCAGTGTTAGCTCATCGGTCATCCATTTCTCTGTCAAGTATTTCCGCAACTGACCAGTCATTAAACAGGTTCCTCTTGTCGTCACCCTAGCCTTTGGTACCTCAGCCAACAGATGCCTCGGTCGCCCTTCCCGCAACGCCCTGTACTCCATGTGGCTATGTCCCTGGCAGATCAATGACCTGATGGCGCTGGCCGAGTCGCTGGGCCTGACCATCATCAAAGCGTACAAGATGGACGCCACCAAGGCCGTCATGGAGCCCGAACCGTGCGCTGTGAGGGCCGACAGTGGTGGTGGCGCACCGAAGGCTGACGGTGGAGGTGCCGCCGCCTCTGACACATCCCACATGGGGACAGGAGGTGGGCAACTCATGGATGGGGGCGGGGGAGGCAGCCATGACGGCGCCAATGGTGCTAATGCCGGTAGAGGTGCTAGTGACGCTAGCGCTGCTGGCGGCGTGAACGGCGCTAGTGATGGTTCAGCGGCGTGTGCCGCCAGCCTGGTGCCTGACTGGGAGGATGCCGATGATCCGAGTGTTGGTGAGCCGGTGAACTGCGTGCAGGCGCGCAAGGAGCGCGTGCGCCAGAAGCGGGGTGAGGCCGACTGGAAGGGCACGCGCAAGGCAAGGGTGGGCCTCGGCTTCCCCCCCAACAGCTTTGACCGCGTGCTGCTCGACGCGCCCTGCACCGCGTTGGGGCTGCGGCCACGGCTGGTGATCAACGATGTGAGTGATGTGGCTTCCTAAGGGTGTGGCTTGTCAACAATGTGAGTGGTGGGGTGAGAAAGCTGTGAGTGCTCGGGTGTATTCGCCCGGCAACGACGTGAGTGGTGGGGGACGAGGGTGATGGGTGGATGTGGGTGCTATTGCTTGGAACGGTGGAGGGTGGTCAATGGCGTGAGTGGTGGGGGACGAGGGTGATGGGTGGATGTGAGTGCTATTGTTTGGAACGGTTGAGGGTGGTCAATGGCGTGAGTGGTGGGGGACGAGGGTGATGGGTGGATGTGGGTGCTATTGCTTGGAACGGTGGAGGGTGGTCAATGGCGTGAGTGGTGGGGGACGAGGGTGATGGGTGGATGTGAGTGCTATTGTTTGGAACGGTGGAGGGTGGTCAATGGCGTGAGTGGTGGGGGACGAGGGTGATGGGTGGATGTGGGTGCTATTGCTTGGAACGGTGGAGGGTGGTCAATGGCGTGAGTGGTGGGGGACGAGGGTGATGGGTGGATGTGAGTGCTATTGTTTGGAACGGTGGAGGGTGGTCAATGGCGTGAGTGGTGGGGGACGAGGGGGATGGGTGGATGTGGGTGCTATTGTTTGGAACGGTGGAGGGTGGTCAACGACGTGCGTGGTGGGGGACGAGGGGGATGGGTGGATGTGAGTGCTATTGCTTGGAACGGTGGAGGGTGGTCAATGGCGTGAGTGGTGGGGGACGAGGGGGATGGGTGGATGTGAGTGCTATTGTTTGGAACGGTGGAGGGTGGTCAACGACGTGAGTGGTGGGAGACGAGGGTGATGGGTGGATGTGGGTGCTATTGTTTGGAACGGTGGAGGGTGGTCAATGGCGTGAGTGGTGGGGGACGAGGGGGATGGGTGGATGTGAGTGCTATTGTTTGGAACGGTGGAGGGTGGTCAATGGCGTGAGTGGTGGGAGACGAGGGGGATGGGTGGATGTGGGTGCTATTGTTTGGAACGGTGGAGGGTGGTCAACGACGTGAGTGGTGGGGGACGAGGGTGATGGGTGGATGTGGGTGCTATTGTTTGGAACGGTGGAGGGTGGTCAATGGCGTGAGTGGTGGGGGACGAGGGTGATGGGTGGATGTGAGTGCTATTGCTTGGAACGGTGGAGGGTGGTCAACGACGTGAGTGGTGGGGGACGAGGGTGATGGGTGGATGTGGGTGCTATTGTTTGGAACGGTGGAGGGTGGTCAATGGCGTGAGTGGTGGGGGACGAGGGTGATGGGTGGATGTGGGTGCTATTGTTTGGAACGGTGGAGGGTGGTCAACGACGTGAGTGGTGGGGGACGAGGGTGATGGGTGGATGTGGGTGCTATTGCTTGGAACGGTGGAGGGTGGTCAATGGCGTGAGTGGTGGGGGACGAGGGTGATGGGTGGATGTGAGTGCTATTGCTTGGAACGGTGGAGGGTGGTCAACGACGTGAGTGGTGGGGGACGAGGGTGATGGGTGGATGTGGGTGCTATTGTTTGGAACGGTGGAGGGTGGTCAATGGCGTGAGTGGTGGGGGACGAGGGTGATGGGTGGATGTGGGTGCTATTGTTTGGAACGGTGGAGGGTGGTCAACGACGTGAGTGGTGGGGGACGAGGGTGATGGGTGGATGTGGGTGCTATTGTTTGGAACGGTTGAGGGTGGTCAACGACGTGAGTGGTGGGGGACGAGGGTGATGGGTGGATGTGGGTGCTATTGTTTGGAACGGTGGAGGGTGGTCAATGGCGTGAGTGGTGGGAGACGAGGGGGATGGGTGGATGTGAGTGCTATTGCTTGGAACGGTGGAGGGTGGTCAATGGCGTGAGTGGTGGGGGACGAGGGTGATGGGTGGATGTGGGTGCTATTGTTTGGAACGGTGGAGGGTGGTCAACGACGTGAGTGGTGGGGGACGAGGGGGATGGGTGGATGTGGGTGCTATTGTTTGGAACGGTGGAGGGTGTTCAACGACGTGAGTGGTGGGGGACGAGGGTGATGGGTGGATGTGGGTGCTATTGTTTGGAACGGTTGAGGGTGGTCAACGACGTGAGTGGTGGGGGGCGAGGGTGATGGGTGGATGTGGGTGCTAATGTTTGGAACGGTGGAGGGTGGTCAATGGCGTGAGTGGTGGGGGACGAGGGGGATGGGTGGATGTGAGTGCTATTGTTTGGAACGGTGGAGGGTGGTCAATGGCGTGAGTGGTGGGGGACGAGGGTGATGGGTGGATGTGGTTGCTATTGTTTGGAACGGTGGAGGGTGGTCAACGACGTGAGTGGTGGGGGGCACGTGCGGTTTTTGATGGCCATATGATAGTACTACTACATAGTAGTATATACAGTAGTATACATACTTCTAGTAATATATATTGTAGAATATACAGTAGTATATGAGGTGATTTGTGATGAAGAAGTGCGTGCTATGAAGTTTGAACTCCCACCGCCATGTGGGAAGGTGCCCGCACAAAGCTGTGATGGGCATCAAGTGATAGATACATGGACAATAGGTGGATTGAGTGATCGATTAGAGGTCCAACAATGAGCAGCGTTTGCATGGCAGGTGAGGAACTGGCGGGGGGGGGGAAGGTGAAAATGAGGACACTGGTGTCGCTACCGGTGGTCACCAGCGAGACTAGTGATATCTGTCGCCATTGTCTGAATATGCTTATTTTATATGTGCCTGATGATGACTAGTGATGTATGTCGCCATTGTCAGAATAAGCTTATTTTATATGTGCCTGATGATGCCTCGTGCTTCTTGGTGCACCTGCTCCTGCACCCGCCCACTCTTGCCTGGAACCAAACGTCCCCTCCCCTGTCCCCCCCTTGCCCACAGACGAGCCTCAAGGACCTGTGCATGAGCGGCCTGTACCAGCGCAAGCTGATCGAGGCCGCGGTCCGACTCCTCAAGCCGGGCGGGACGCTCGTGTTTTCCACGTGGGTTTGCCACCGCGAGGCTTCCTTCTTGCGGCATTTTCTTTCCCCCACTTCTTGCGGGGTTTCCTTCCCTTCCCTTCTTGTGTCGTTCCCCCCCTCCCCCCCCCCCCCCCCCCCCCTCCCCCGCCTGAATCCCCTTCATGCTCGCTCTCCGACTGTCTCACCATCTCATCATCCTGGCCCACCCTGCCACCACCTTGTTCTCCTTCAGCTCCCTGCCACCCCACCGTTCACAATTTTTTTCATAGTGGGCTCTCAAAGCTGCTGCCTTTTTTTGCATTCCTTGTATTGGGTGGCTATGGATAAGATTGAAGCTTTCAGTAAACATGCATTGCGGATGCCTCATAGCTGACATCGGGCTGTGCTTTTGACTTTCAAAATGAATCGGCCAACCAGGAACCATGACAGCCTTTTCGCATTTGGTGATAGCTGGGTGATCGCTTGCTCAACATCCCAGAGCTTTGCTCATTTCCTTGTAACTTACCCAGGGATTTGTTTACTAAGCGATGTACCGTGTGAGCTTGCCATAGCCGATGATTTCTGATAATGCCTTACCAGCCTCTTAATGACCGCATCGATGCTGGCATTGGCTGGGTGGCCCATGCGCAGGTGCACCATCAACCCTGGTGAGAACGAAGCCACCGTGCGATACGCGCTCGACCGGTTCCCCGAGTTGATGCTGGTGCCGCAGGTGACGCGTTAATAATTCCAATTTAAAATATATTTGTGAGTGCGCGTGGCTGGCTCAACGGCAGCTATTTCTTTGCCAGAATGCAAGTCCCTATGGCCTATTTCTCAGATGCTCACAATTGGTGCCATGGATGCATTCTTGTTTCGCTGCATGGCCAACGTGCTGGTTGCTGTTACTTGTGCCCCAGGAGCCGCGACTAGGTGGCCCAGGGCTGGTGGGGGGAATGGACGTGGATGACGGCTTTGGGGGAAGGTACGTTTGGAACCTTGTTGGGGCAGCAAACCACCGCCTATACTTGTCCAATGTGCAAGAGCGATCCAACGTGCAAGCATGTCTCCAGCGGCCCCTCGCACTTCCTTTCTTGCATGAGCCTGTAAAGATTCGGGATAATAGAGCCCTTCTGAACCACCGACGTCGGCATTCTGACCTAAACGGGCTCGGACTGAAATCAAGGCGGTGTTGGTGGCCAGTTCTGTCGCGCGGCGCCCCTTCTGGCGCCCCTACGTAGGAACCGACGTACGGTAGCTACGGACAGGTGGGTACGAAGAAAAGCGGTTCGATCTTGCGCGGCGCGGCAGAATCAGATCTTGGCGCCGCGTACGTAGCGCCGACTGACTACGAGAGACCTGATCTAAAGAGGTCCGCCTTATTTCTGAATTTTTTGAAATTTAGGGCAGTCCATGTAGGTAGGTCCGCACTAATCGTGGCGCGACGCCGGTTTAGGGCAGTGCATTAGGCGGGTCGGCGGTCGATGTCGGTGGTTCAGAAGGGCTCTAATGTGGTATGCGTTGGCCATGCTGTGTTGGGTTTATGGTTTGGGATGTTTCGGACACTAGATACTGCCTCTTCCTTTACTGATAAATATCTTGTTGCGTTGGCGGTTTGCTCGCTTGCGCTTGTGTTGATGTGACATGGTTCATCCTAGAGCGTGGCTAAGGCCAGAGGAGAGCCACTCGGTACAACGCTTTGATCCTGCAGGCGATCTTGACACCATGGGTTTCTTCATCGCAAAGTTCAGGAAAGCAGGTGGCAACGTCCCAATGCCTGCAATCTCATGATAGATTCGATGCAAGTGATGCTGGCATCGTCCCAGTGATCGGTGAATGTGGACATGCATCAAGAGCATTTCTTGCCCGGTAGTCGTGCAAGAGCCATAACAGCTGTTATGTACTGAGACCTGTACCTTCCACATTCCTGCTTGATACACAGAAAACAGGGCCAGGGACTCCACAGGCTTCTGTATTATCTAAAAGGCAAGCTGCAGGCTAAATCAAACTAGTTGGTAGGAGAGTCGGCAACTGTGGATGCAACCAAGGCCTGATGATAGCGAAAGCACAGCAGAGCATGAATCCTCATCAAGGAAGCAGTTGGGCAGTTGATATTGATATGAAATCGTATACGATCGACCTGTGACATTATCTCATGCATCCAGAGCAATTACGTACTACATCAGGACTATAACTTATATGAATGAGACATTGAATTGAATTGAATTGAATTGAATTGAATTGAATTGAATTGAATTGAATTGAATTGAATTGAATTGAATTGAATTGAATTGAATTGAATTGAATTGAATTGAATTGAATTGAATTGAATTGAATTGAATTGAATTGAATTGAATTGAATTGAATTGAATTGAATTGAATTGAATTGAATTGAATTGAATTGAATTGAATTGAATTGAATTGAATTGAATTGAATTGAATTGAATTGAATTGAATTGAATTGAATTGAATTGAATTGTAACATAACTCCGTTGGGAGTATATGTAGCACATATCCATGAGCCAAAACCACGAGCCACGAGCCACGAGCCACGAGGTAGCCATGGCTGACGGCGGAGCTCATAACTTTCACGTTTGAGCCCCAAATTCAGCTGTGAATATCACTATCGCTTCGTCTTTCTAAGACGCACATGCTGATATAATTTTCCGAATCTAACACGCAATATATGACGAGCAAACGTCCTTTGACGCAACGCAGTTTGGCGGATGCGCTCGCCCATGAAAATGCGGCAGCTGCGGCTGCCGCTTCGCCATCAGGTCCGGCAGGCAGCGGTGACACTAGTCGTGCACTGGTGGTCGCCCAGCAACCTCCCGGGCTCAATGCCTCGCCATCGGCATCGCCTGACCCGAAACGCACCCGCCCAGCCGACAAAACAGGATGGTCCCGCCCCTCGGAACCGCGCTTTCGGCCCCACCCTTTCAAGGTCGATGATCACGACTGGAACAACATGTCTCCTTACGATGCTATGGACTGCATCTTCTACGGGGACTACGCCTCGCTTTACGACCTGTGCCTCCATCTCCACGACCAAGGTCGCCTCATCGGCAACAACGGCAGCCGCTGGCAAAACCACAGCGCCCTGCTTGGCTGCCCCCGCCCCCAGCTCCAGCACACCATCCTCAACTCCCTTCTCGAGCGCTCTGACGACGAGATCTGGGCTCCATCCATCTCCGCCCCCACCCTCCGTTCCATCCTCACGGAAGCCTTTCAGCAGCACGTGACCCCCCTTGCTGCTGACGTCGCAGCAATGGGTGGCACGCTGGCTGCTGAACTTCCTCACATTTCCGCCGCTGCCGCCTCCACCTCCACTGCCATTTCCGCCTCCACTGCCGACATCAAAGCCCAGCTCCTCGACCTCGACCAACGCCTTCAAGCCACCGCCAACGCCCTTGAGAGCTTGCATGACACCGCCGGCCTCACCGCCCAGGCGGTGAAGGACATCGCCGCCCAGCCGGCGTCTGCTGGCCCGGCCGGCGATGCTCCCTCCACCTGGGCGGACTTGCTTAAGCAGCACACCACCTCCACCACCTCCACCATCTCGGCACAACTCAAGCAACAAGCCCTCGACCTTCGCGAGGAAACCGACATCGCCCGGCGCAGCCACAATGTCATCGTCAAGCACTTCGACCAGCCGGCAGGTGAGACCTCCACGACCCTTCTTGAGGCATTTAAGCGCGACATTCTTGCCCCCATGCTACTCACTGGTGAGCTGGACATGTCGGCTGTCCGCCTCCCCCGCGCGCGGGGGAAGGCTGGCCCGGCACCCGTGCTCCTCACCTTTAAGTACATGGCGGACAAGCTGTCGTTCCTTAACCCTTGGATGGTTTCTAACTCGTTCCTAAAAGTAGTTACCAGTTGCACTTTGCACTATAAAGTCCACAAACCAACCTAATAACAATTTTACTATCCATATTGGGACCAAAGCACACACATATATTGAGTTACTTGGTGGGGGTCATGTTGGTGGTCATGTTGCAATGTCCTATGGGTACATTTTAAGGACCCCCCCCAGGGGGATCCGCTGGGTGCGAGACATGATACACCTAAAATGCATTTTATGTGGTTTAAACAACTTAATTGGACCTGGCCTTGGAAAGGCAGTTAAATTGGTAGCCATGCATGGCTTCTGAACACTCACATCACTGGTTGTCCCAGGGACCCAGCTGCATGTACTATCTAAAAATAACTGGAAGATGACAAGCTAAAAATGAGTGGCAGCTGTGCACCAGGGTACCCCCCTGTACTGTAACCGTTAATTAGTCCCTGCAAACTTGGTCTGAACATAGTGATGTCCGGTATCAGGGTGTACTACACATCTAGCTCTAGCAGCAGACCTAAAAATATCACGGAAATATCTACTGGCATTCGCGCCAGCTCGGTTCTAAAACTGGTCACTATTTGTAGTTACGAGTAAAACTGGTAACTAGAAATAGGTACGTACTAGTACCATCCAAGGGTTAAATGCCGCAAGAAGCTCTCGAGGACTCGCTTCACGCTGGACGACGACTTGACCCTGGCCCAGCAACAGCGGCGACGCGATCTATGGCCGACCTACCTTCAGCTCCGGCACAGCGCAGGGCGTCCCCAACATCTACTGCTCCAACCTAGGGCCATTG
Organism: Mesostigma viride; assembly: GCA_009746045.1. Lineage (NCBI taxonomy): Eukaryota > Viridiplantae > Streptophyta > Mesostigmatophyceae > Mesostigmatales > Mesostigmataceae > Mesostigma > Mesostigma viride. Next base: position 12,691 of record RPFO01000317.1, on the reverse strand, counting down.
CTGGTACTTTTGACGTCATGAAAGCAGCGTTTTGGACTAGTGGAAGATGATGTTACAGCATAAAAAGTCCATTTTATCATGAATGAACATGGCCAACAACCCCAAGTGCCCCTAAATTTCTCAATATTTGTAGAGAAATGCTACTTCTCATAATTAAAACCTGCACAAATGCACAATTTGGGGCATGCATGTGAAAGTTTGAAGTACAAATTCACAATGAGGTTTTACATTTTTCAATTAATAATGGTATCTCATTCTTCAATCAATCAATTTGCAATCGTCCAAACAATTTATTCATTTCATACATGTCCGAATATGTTGAAAGAACACATGCAAGTGCTCAATCAGCGTGGACCCCCTTGGACGCGCCCCACCATATATACATTGGACACGTCACCCCAACTAAGTACTAAACTGCCCAAAGTCACGGTAACTGATCCAACTACTATGTACATCTGCATTTCTCCACGTTGCGGTGGGCAATTACGTGCAAAACGCGATTTCGTGCAAAGTCCTCGCCCATCATCGCTTGCCAGGTCGATATGAAGGAATGTTGTCCCAGCTGGCGCCTTCCTTCAGGAGAGTAACATGTTCTCTAGCGAACTTCAGAGGGAAACGAAACTTTTGCTCGCACTCATTACTCCAACCGAGGTCGTGCCCTTCATCAAACCATCTGAACACCACCTTCTCCCTCTCTTTGCCCAGGAGGGTGCCAAAGAGCGGAAAATCTTCCTTCTTGGGGTACTTGTGCTCCCAGTTTATGCACACCTCGTCTACCCATTTCGAACTCCAACCTCCGCGACTCAGTTTCGCGCCATCCATAAAGCGCATCCGGACGTCCGGCCGAACGTCCCTGATTCGGTTTTCGGCCGTCGCATCTCTGCCCTGACCACCACCCTTCTGCGGCTGTGCAGGTTCGTCGGCACCCTCCGTCTCCTGCCCCGCCCCTCGCCTGCCCCCTCCCCGACGTTTTGCCTTCTGCCCCTGCGCAGCCGCCGCCTCTGCCATCAACTCTTCGTACGTTTTTTCTGGCTGACCGCACGGTAAGGCTGGTGCGTGAGTTGGTGCGTTGGGTGGGAGCTCGTCCCCTCCCCCCCCGGTTGTGCAACTGGTTCGCCGACCGCGGCCTGGCCAACAACACGGCCGGCCTCTCTGGACACAGTCCCAGACGCGGATCCACGGGGAAACCGAACTGGAGTTTCTTCTTCGCCTTTCCCTGCACGTAAGCACATGCCAATTAACATGAATACGGAAGGGTCGTGTGAGAAATCAATGAAGCCATGGACTGATGCAAAAAAACTTATGTAGAAATATATTAAGGTACTTATAAAACTCGTTTATTGAAAATGAAATTTACCGGCCGAATGTACCGTTGGAGCGTGGAAGGGCATCCTTGGTCGATCGAAGATATCCGTCAATGCGGTCAACGGTGCGGTCGATGTCCCTGGCGGCGCCTCAACATCGACCACCTCAGTCGGGCGCATCAATCCGGCAAACGCCGGCCCTCCACCTGAGACTTTCGGCGGACCCTCCACGTTACGAGCCTCCAATACCCTCTTCTGCAGTGGGGTGCTCGCAACAAAATCCGTGTCAGCCGACGGCTCCGGATCGTCATCCTCATTCAGCAGTATCGTGTTCGGGCATTGCTCCATCCCCGTCGAGCGGGGGGGCAAAGTCATCACAACCGTCCTTCCTGACGACGGTACGGGATCGTCACCCAGACCCAAAGAAACCGAGGCGAGGGCGGGGGTCCCCTCAACCGGGGGTCCCCATGAATCCTGACGAGGCCTCATTCCCATCTGTCGGACACGACCGCCTCCCGTAAATCGGGAACGCCCGCCGGCGCTACCAGTAACAGGCCGCGAGCCTGCTTCCTGCTGGCGATCCCCATCCTCATCACAGATACGCCCGCCGGCGTTACCAGTAACAGGCTGCGAGCCTCCTTCCTGCTGGCGATCCCCCTCCTCATCACAGATACGCCCGCCGGCGTTTCCAGTAACAGGCCGCGAGCCTCCTTCCTGCTGGCGATCCCCCTCCTCATCACAGATACGCCCGCCGGCGTTTCCAGTAACAGGCCGCGAGCCTCCCTCCCGCTGGCGATCCCCCTCCTCGTCACAGATACGCCCGCCGGCGTTTCCAACGACAGGCCTCGAGTCTCCTTCACCAGCACGCTGGCGCTTACCTCCCCCCTGTTGTCTTCATCCCCCCCCATTGTCTCATCACGCGAGCCTCCATCACCCCGACTGCGCTTTTTCCCTCCCCTTCCATCTCCTCCCCCGTCCCTCTCCCCCTCCCCCCTCCTCCCTCCTCCCCATCCCCTTTCTCCCCCTCCGCCTGCCCCCACCCATCCCGGGCGGGTGCCCCTCAGCAATATCCTCCTCCCCGTCCTCCTCCCCCTCTTCCTCCTTCTCCTCCTCATCCTCCTCCTTCTCATCCTCATCCTCATCCGCCTCCCCCTCTTCCTCCTTCTCCGAATCATCATCCTCATCAGACGAAGAATCGTCGTCGGAAAAGTAGGCGAGGCCTTCCCACCCATCTTCAACAAGCCAATATTTGATAAGGCGGACCAGGCGCTTCCACCGGCGGATATGGGCGGGCTCCCCGAACACCAGCAGAACTCTGCAGGGTCCCTAAAAAGGGCGTTGGTCATCTTGTCAACCACATCCCACACGACCGGGCTCAAATGCGAGGAGGGTTTGGGAATGTGCGCTCCTCCGGAATGCAGTCTGGTCCCACTTGCGCAGGTTCCTCCACTTCTCGTTGCTGTCAGCTGCCAGGTCCAGCACAGCAAACGCCTGGTCCTTCAGCGACCGAGGAATTTTGTCAGACCCCGTGCACAACTCGTCCACCACCTTCGTCACCACCAGATCCTTTCTTTTTTCGTTTTCCTTCCATGTCATTGTCCTGTATGCGATCCAGTCGGATCCCATCCTCACCCCCTTCCAATCGCTGTAGGCTTCCAACCTGTCCCGCCACCCCTTCTTGGCCTTGGTAGTCCCCTTCCTCCTCCTCCTCCTCGACCTCCTCCTCCGCCGCCGCCTCCTGGCACACCCAGCAGATGTTTGGTCTTCACCCCAAATCGTCATACAAATGACGGGGGTGGGAAGCGAGCAGCCCTCTCGGGAACTTCCAGTCCTTCTGGTCGACCACTTTCCTTTTAGCCGGCGGAAGGTCCCTCAGCGTGAGAATGATCGCCCTCGTGGCCGTGACGACCACCCGCCAAAAGTCTCTGGTCAGGCGGCAGTCGGCGATGAACTTGTCGAGGTCCGTGGCGAAGGTGCCCTTCAGCTTCACGCCAAACACGTGCTCCCTCACCAATACGGGGTCGAAAGTCCCGTTTAGTTGTTGCAGGGCCATCAGCTCGGGGTTCTCCAGGAACTTGATGTGGGCGAATTGCTTTGCCGCCTCTATCAAATTCTTGGCGACTTCCATTATTTTTATCAGGTTGCTGGGAGGGGCCTCACAGGACATGATCGGCGCTTGGATCAGGCTGTCGAAGTACTGGAAACTCGCAAGTTCCCGATGCGCGGTGAAAATGGACAGTTCGTGCGCCTTGTCTTTAGGGCGCGTGTCAAGGAAGTCTTGCCGAGCCGCGATATCCTGTGCGATCGCCGGCTTGCCGTCGACAGCGGGCTTCAAAGGGTCCTCACACCAGAACAGCCAGCGCTGCATGAAGTTCTTCTGGTCCGGCCCCCACTTGTCCGTCTCTTCAGCCCCCCTGCCTTGTCGCCTGCGCCGTCCCCTTCGGCCTTGGCTTGCTCTCCTTTCTGCCAAAAGGGCTTCACAATCGCCCAGATCTTGCCGTACAGAGGAGTTGGGATAGACACGCCCTTCCCTCTCTTGACGGGTCCATATGCCTGGTAGGCCCGGTGCACATCCCCCAGCGCTGAGCCCCACGTTGCCTTGGCTTGGGCTGTGTCCTCGGCGTTCATGGCGTTCCCGAGCTGCCTGACAACTTCGATCATCTTGCCGACTTGTTCGGAAACCTGCATCGCCGTAGGGCAACAACGCGCAGAGACACATCGATAGTCCTCCCAAATAAGCACAACTCAACTGAGAACAAGAATACGACTGACAGAAACGCCGGCGGTCGCATCTTGACCAAAATATGGCATACTAAGGTGGAACATGAAAACCCCTTATAGAAACGCCGGCGGTCGCATCTTGACCGAACTAATGGCATACTGAAATTAACACAAGAAAACCACTTATAGAAACGCCGGCGGTCGCAACTGGCTTACCTTCTCTTCACGGATCTGCCACCAGGTCGGCAGGATGGTCTCACCCTTGAGCATCTGCACGTCCACCCCCCCGAAATTCGTCCAATCAGTTGCCCACTCCTCCAGCTTCTCCGCGGCCACGGTCTTCGTGACTCCTGCTCCTTCCCTCCCCGCGCAACGACCCTGAGCTTTTCCGCCTTCATGAAACCATTCAGCATTGCCTGGTACCACACAGATCTTTGGTCCACCGTCATATTTCGGTGACCAGTTCGAATTTCACCGATTTGATGAGTGTGGTAAAGTGGTTCCCGTCCAGCACGAGAAAGCCGCAAATGGCTGGCGGCAACTGGCTTCTTCGATGGAGCCATCTCCCAGGCGGACTTGCACAAACTGTCCAAAAGCGCGGCCTTTCTCACGTCCACGGGCTTAAGATCGTCCAGCTCGGCCCGTCCTGTCAGAACCTGGAAGCAGCTTCGGCCATCTCCTTGGCCGAGCTCGTTCGCAGGTAGATATCAATCTCTTTGTCAGTCATTGCGCGAGCGTAGCCAGCCTTCATTGTCCGTGCCCCCCCATCTCCCCGAAGAGTTGCGCGACCTGACGCTGGGTTTCCTTTTTCATCCAGTCATGAAAAGTGTGGGGACCGGTCAGCCAAAAACTGGAACGAGTACCGCCACACAGGAATCACCAGCTTGTCGTGGCCGTAGTCGGACTCCGAGTTTGCAAAAATGGTGGCGTTCTGCTCGCTCTCGACAGATGCAAGTCTCGTGCGAGGAGCTTCTGAGGCCCAACGAACAGGTTCCTTGTCCACACCCGATTTCGATGCACCAAGGCTTTGGACATCTCATCGAGGTCCCGAGGCTGAACGGCAAGCTCCTGCCGCAACCGTTTGCCCTTCAGTACCAACCCGCGGTAACGCAACTAGTTACGCAACTAATCAAAAAAAATTAAATGACGTATTTATATGAAGGAAGTGTAGGGCTATCCAACGCCACCTTCCGTTGCGTAAAAGCTTATGTCTACAGAAAGATACGGGGTCAGGAAGAATCGCCATAGCCAGTTCCGCAAGTGGCACTCACCGATTTTGCGGTTCCGCAACGAGGGAGAAACGGGGAGAAACGCAACAAACATGGGGTACCCTCGATGTAGGGGCCAATAATGAACTGACGCGTTGCGGTTAAAAAGGATGCGGCGGAAGTCAGAAGTCTGAAATTCGATCCTCAGTTATTTACGTCTGGCTTCCTCGTATTTACGAAAGGTGCGTAAGGGCTGCCACCGGTACGTACAGCCGCCATGCCATATCGACGTGTTAAAATTTGGCATACACGCCAAACTTAATTTTGCCCGACAGGCTCATGAAATATAATGTGTTCGCTTGGACTGTTTATATGTACTGAAAGCATAGCATCATTGACGATGGCTTGTGCGAAATTCGCACATTATGTAAAGTATAAATCGTGGACGTGCATAACGTGTACCAAAAAATGTGGACGCGGTGTATGTCATTCATCGTGAACGTGTACCCTCGTCCGGCGCACGCATTACATACACGTGTACGTAAGACAGGACAACAGCTATCTATGTATGAACTATCTCCTTATCTTAGCTTCTAATTTAATTTATAGAAGTGGGGATAAACAGTATGCAGCGCATGCCTTTCACGTACTTAAATACATGTCTACCCTTATGTAGGCGCTCTTATCTGACACTTTTCCGCATAATATTATAACTGCCTGTACATGTAAGTGGGTGCACACGGGTGTACACTCCGGGTGTACACGGGTGTACACGCCGGGTGCACTTCGGTCTACTGCCACACGCTAAGGCGCTTTTGTATGCACTGTATGTGGTGGCGTGATCCACAACGTCGTTGTGGGTCACGCTACACTTCGGCCCACCGCCACGCTTAAGGCTCCGTGACTCCGCGACGCGAGCACGAGTTTAATTATATAATTCATTAATGTATTCCAGCAGCAAATTAATTAATTAAATAAACTCGTGCTCGCGTCGCGGAGTCACGGAGCACGTGTCTATTAATTAATTAATTAATGTGCACAAAATTAATTAATTAATTAACTAGCTTATTAATTAATTGGCGTGTCACGAGTTGAATACAAAATTTAAACTGATGAATTGGCGTCTCCGCATGGGCAGAGGACATGCATGGGGGTGCTAGTCCTCTTTAAGTGATTTGGAGAAAGATGATGGACATGGCCACGTGGGCCCATGGTCATGAATTTATTGATTAATTAGAGTTAATAGACACGTGACTGTGCAGGTCATAGAGGCCAACAAGCCCCATGCAGTGGGGAAGGAACGTGTTTTCAAACGAGGGCGGCATGCCAACCAAGACCCCTAGGGTCGCGACCATCACAAAGAGAACATAGAACTGTTTTGTAGATAGCTTTGACCGGTAGGATTGCGTGCACCCCTCCCTCCTCCCTCCCTCCCTCCCTCCTCCCTCCCTCCCTCCCTCCCTCCCTCCCTCCCTCCCTCCCTCCCTCCCTCCCTCCTCCCTCCCTCCCTCCCTCCCTCCTCCCTCCCTCCCTCCCTCCATCCACCCTAAACCCTCCCTCCCTCCCTCCCTCCCTCTATCCATCCATCCACCCTAAACCCTCCCTCCCTCCCTCCCTCCCTCCCTCCCTCCTCCCTCCCTCCCTCCCTCCCTCCCTCCCTCCTCCCTCCCTCCTCCCTCCCTCCCTCCCTCCCTCCCTCCTCCCTCCCTCCCTCCCTCCCTCCCTCCCTCCCTCCCTCCCTCCACCCTAAACCCTCCCTCCCTCCCTCCCTCCCTCCCTCCTCCCTCCCTCCCTCCCTCCACCCTAAACCCTCCCTCCCTCCCTCCCTCCATCCATCCATCCGGGTTAATGCTCCGTGATGTCCCAGTGGAAGCACGAGTTTAATTATATAATTAATTAATGTGGACATGTGTGTGCATGGGCAAAAGCTGGCTAACTCAATCAAAAGACGTGATAATAATTTAGTACTTAATAAGTTAATTAATAAGACATGTGCACCGTGTGTACAACAGGCATCAGTAATCACCGATAAGTAAACCAAGGCAACCACGATGTTAGATCATGGATCCAAGTCGACAAAGCTGCTGTCACGGTATCCTACATGTCCTAACCCCTGACACGCGGGAGGGGCACCGTGTTCCGTGGTGTCCCTGGAGCGTTCTCTGGGCAAGGCCTGGAAACAAAAGGCCGAGCATTGCGAAACAACTCCTCCACTTCAGACATCGTGGGTAGCGGGAAAGCAAGGGGGCCCAACCTTTTGGTGTGGTAATAGACATTGTGACACAAGTTAAATAGCCCTGAATCCACAGAATTCACGAAGAGAGCGCGGCCCTTATGCCGAAACAAGGATACCACCATTACAAGGAAGGAGTACACATCATGGTCTCGCTGCGCTGTCACCACCCCTCCTGTCATGCCGGGCTGGTCCACTGTTGCGGGATGCCACCGAGGCTGACGATCCTTACCAGCCTGATGCGTGAAAATCCGTTCCCCCCTCTTGTCGCCAGGCCGAGATCTGCAATACGGATTATCGGATGTGCACTTCCTGGCGCCATGGTGTAGAGAAAATTATCGAGCTTGACGTCATTGTGTATAATGTTAACGGCGTGCAAGCCAGCCAATGCCTTTGCACAGTCTGCAAGGACGCTGGGTGAGCAAACTTCGAAAACACGCTGATTTTCCGGGGCATCACGGGCAGCATGCAAGTCACCACTCATTCTCTCCATGACAATACCACCTACTTCACCGCACGTGGACCAGAGCCCTTCTACTGCAGGGCAGACCTGCGGGCCAGCTATAGACATGAAACCGGCCTCCTTGGCCACTGCCACAACGGCGGTTATAACAGCCTCCTGGTAGTTCACCAGCAGCGTGTCTCGTCGAAGGCTTGCCAGCTTTACCAGTAGCGTAGCCTCGCCACCTGGTGCACTCGAGCTAGCAGGGATAGCGTATAACGTGCCATGAGCACCTTTTCCTATCCGGTCACCGGACAATTTCACTGCGATGACATGCGTCAACTTGCTAGCGCTGTGAGAAACCTTTTGATCATAATTCGTCAGCCGCTGCAATGCAATGCTCCAATCCGACGGTGCATTGGTTTGCAGCTCAACGTCCCTGCGAGCGTGCGAGTCCGCGGCGTTGAACACACGCGACACCCTATGCAAAGCGGTGCATGTACGCAGTCTGTAAGTCCGTGAATTAAAAGCCTGTCTCGCCCTTAATGCCGACAGGGTTCCCGGCGACAGGTCCTGTCTGTTGGTCGACATTTTTCTTTTGCAGCTGGCCATTGTAGGTAGGTATGAATGATCTCGATGCTGTCAATTACGATGATACACGAGGTAGTCTATACCTAGGATCGAGAGCTTCTTCTTGTATGGCAATGCCGGCTGGGCGATGACGGTGACGGCCGTCACCGTCATCGCCCTCGACGGGCGTGATGAAAAGTACCTGGTTGATAGGCGGCAGCTATTCACAATATAGGCCGTTTTTTATTACTCCGAATAAAGAGTTAAGAGGTTGGCCCTCGGCAGGGCGATGACGGGGCGCTGACGGGGCGATGACGGGGCGATGACGGGGCGTTCACGCGCGTGATGAATACAACCTGTTTGATAGGCAGCGGCTATTGGTAATATACTTTGTTGATTAAGAGAAGAGTTTAGATGTTGGCCCGTCGAGGGCGATGACGGTGACGAGCGTCACCGTCATCGCCCTCGACGGGCGTGATGAAAAGCCCATGTTTTATATGCGGTAGCTATTGGTAGTCCGTAGTATATAGGTCGTTGACTATCACTCCGAATAACGAGTTAACAGGTTAAGTGTCGGCGCTTGCATACTGTACATACATATGTTATGTAGTGGCGTGATCCACAACGTCGTTGTGGGTCACGCTACACTTCGGCCCACCGCCACGCTCAAGTGTCGGCGCTTGCATACTGTACATATGTTATGTAGTGGCGTGATCCACAACGTCGTTGTGGGTCACGCCACTACATACAGTGCATACAGGGCCTTAGCGTGTGGCAGTAGACCGAAGTGCACCCGGCGTGTACACCCGTGTACACCCGAAGTGTACACCCGTGTGCACCCACTTCGTTGTGGGTCACGCCACTACATACAGTGCATACAGTGCCTTAGCGTGTGGCAGTAGACCGAAGTGCACCCGGCGTGTACACCCGTGTACACCCGGAGTGTACACCCGTGTGCACCCACTTACACTTGTACATGTACAGGCAGTGCCGAGCGCCGAGCAGCCGACTTTCAGGTGAACCGCCCAAAGCAATTGAACATAATGCATGGAGCGATAATAATATGGAAATAAACTAACACCCATTTCACCGGAAATAATGCATAGAGCGATAACGTACGCCCAAAACCAAAACCTAGAGGAAGCATTTTCGCGCACTGTGTGTTGCTATAAAACATCAAATATTTACTGATACTGAATTCATTATCTACTTAGTCATACCACAAAAAAAAAAATACCACGCGGGTTGTCAGACAGACATACCAGTACCAGCATTGTAATGGCGTCTGTAGAGCCACCAGATCCTGCGAAGGAGCTAAATCGCAAACTCAATGCCAACGCCCGGCGAGCTACGTACGTGGCTAAGCGGATTAAAGAAATGGGCAAAGACGCCTGGCTGGAGCAGCGCAGAGAAGCCCGGAAGAAGGAGTACGCAGCAGAATCGGCTGCTGTGAAGGCCGAGGAGCCGTGGGCAGTAGCGAAGCGGGATTGCGATAACGCCCACCGGCGCTTCTTGTACCGCAACAAAGAAGTGGTGGAGACGCTGTGCAGGCAACGAGCCGCCTTGTCACCCATGGATTCGGTTGCGCATGAGGCCCAAATTGCTCTTGGGACGAGCGGCTTATTTAGGACATCAGGTCTTGTGATGCCATCAGAACTGGCCCTGCTTCGTGAAATGTCTCAGCCTGGAAATACGGTCTATGAGCCGATCTTCAACGCGGTAACTTACAACAAGAAAACTCGCGCATTCGTGACAAATTCTGGTGACAAGCACCGATGGATGGGCTTCGTGCCCTTCGAGCAGGGTGACCCGGCGCGTAGGATCGCAAATCGTCTGGTGCGTGTCCTGATGGGCCCGGACGGCAAGCATTTCCCAGTGAAGGGCTACTTTCTGTGGAGCAAGGCGGGATGCAAAGAGCAGCCCGCCCATTCGGACTACACGCGATACCCGGGAGCATGGGATGTGAACTACCCCGTGTCGGTCATAGTGGCCCCCTTCGCTGGCACATCGTTTGTGTACTGGGAGAACAGTATACTGTACCCAGGCCTGGACAACATGAGCTCCCGCCCTGACGTCAAGAAGAAGACGTTAGTGTTGGAGGCCGGCGATGTCTTGGTGTGGCACGGGGCGCTTGTGCACGCGGGAGCGGCGTACAAGGAAAGGGATAACTTTCGTTTTTTCTTCTACGCCCCGGCACGCCTTGAGAAGGGGCTCGTGAAGGACGCGGTGAACCCCGTCCTCGTTTAGGATTGGCTAGTGTCATGCACTTGTTGTACGGTCCTGGCTGACTGCTACATGTCAGAACAATATACAAGCATCCTGCATTGAGTAGGATACAACATTACCTGTCCACACAGTGTTTGGTTGGACACTGATTACACGTGACCTGCTGAGCAAATAGTGTCCGTGGGCTTTGGTTTTCCTGCTGCTGTAATAAATAAAGCTTAAGTCCTCGTCACTCACTCACTCACTCACTCACTCACACACTCACTCACACACTCACTCACTCACTCACTCACTCACTCACTCACTCACTCACTCACTCACTCACTCACTCACTCACTCACTCACTCACTCACTCACACTCACTCACTCACTCACTCACTCACTCACTCACTCACTCACTCACTCACTCACTCACTCACTCACTCACTCACTCACTCACTCACTCACTCACTCACTCACTCACTCACTCACTCACTCACTCACTCACTCACTCACTCACTCACTCACTCACTCACTCACTCACTCACTCACTCACTCACTCACTCACTCACTCACTCACTCACTCACTCACTCACTCACTCACTCACTCACTCACTCACTCACTCACTCACTCACTCACTCACTCACTCACTCACTCACTCACACTCACTCACTCACTCACTCACTCACTCACTCACTCACTCACTCACTCACTCACTCACTCACTCACTCACACACTCACTCACTCACTCACTCACTCACTCACACACTCACTCACTCACTCACTCACTCACTCACTCACTCACTCACTCACTCACTCACTCACTCACTCACTCACTCACTCACTCACTCACTCACTCACTCACTCACTCACTCACTCACTCACTCACTGGGTATTGGGTACCTTAGGCATTCGTATGGCAAGGTAGGGAAACTTGAGTCTGTTTTTAGGGTAGTGCAATGTGGTAGTTTGTTTGCTGGGCCACTAAAACCCCTTGAGTGTGACCTTCATGAATCCAGGGTAGGGTAAGGGTTGGTTAGGGTATGTACATAGTGGTGGGTATTGTAAGGTAGGTCTTGAGCTCCTTGAGTGTGACCTTCATGAATCCAGGGTAGGGTCAGGGTTGTAACTATAGAGATACTCACTTAAAAGACTGTGACATTCAAGAAACCAGGGTATGGAAATGCGTGTTGTTTGGGGTTGTTTGACTGGCGTACATTACCATAGTTGTCTAACTTAATAGTGGCACGGGCGTTTTGATGAGTAGTGCAGTTAGGATTTTGTAGATAGAGTTAGGATAGTTCGATCACGCGGCTTCCCATCCAGCCCTGAAATATGTGCTACATGACCTCCCCACGGAGGCATGTTATAATTTAATTTAATTTAATTTAATTTTAATGATGTTATTGCTACTACTACTATAGTAATACTCCTAAATTATTGTCATGTGTATAGGGTTTGGGTCTGGTGGTGTGCCCTTTGGCATCCGGGGTGCATGTACATTTACATGAGTGAGCATTTGCATGGTACATTTGCATGGTGAATGCACTGGACATTTATTAAAAAGGAGGAAATAAACTGAATAGCCGTTGAGTGGAAATGGCTATGGACATGAATCCAAAACCACATTGTTGGCATTGCAACATGTATGCTGTGCTGCAGCACTATGTTCTGTTAGGACATCAAACAGCATTACATCAGAATAAGACATCAAAAGTGTGTCATGACAGGATCTCTCTCCTCACATTGAGGATAGACAGTTGTACAAGTATGGCACGGGCCTCAGGCACCAAACACCAGCCACTTGAGGGCATAGTTGAAATCCGTCTGCTTGGTAAGGGTGTCATGCACAGCCTCCTCGCCCTCCTCCTCCGGGTCCCACAGGACTTGAACGACCAGCCTGCCGTTTTTCTGGGTCCTTTCTTGGGCAGCGGCTCGACACGACCCGATTGCGTGGGTGTGTTGCGATGGTACCGTAGTACCACTTCCAGTAGGGCTTGCCGTATC
>RPFO01000221.1:62500-64699 GCA_009746045.1 Mesostigma viride | reverse complement strand
AAAAGAGAGAGATGAGGAGGAGGAGGAGGAGGAGGAGAGAGGCAGAGGAAGTGGAGGAGGAGGAGGAGAGAGAAGGAGGAGGAGAGGAGGAGGGAGAGGAGGAGAGGAGAGGAGAGGAGGAGGAGCCAGGAGCAGGGGAGAGAGAGAGGAGGAGAGATGAGGAGAGGTAGGAGGAGAAGAGCAGAGAGAGGAGGAGAGGAGGAGAGGAGGAGGGAGAGGAGGGGGAGGAGAGGAGGAGGAGAGAGGAGGAGCAGGGAAGGAGGAGAGAGAGGAGGAGGAGAGAGGAGGAGGAGAGGAGGGAGGAGAGGAGGAGAGGAGGAGGAGGAGAGAGGAGAGGAGGAGAGAGGAGAGAGGAGGAGGAAGGAGAGAGGGAGGAGAGGAGGAGAGGAAGGAGGAGGAGAGTGGGAGGATAGGATAGGATAGAGAGTAGAGTAGAGTAGGAGTAGAGTAGGATTAGGAGTAGGAGTGAGTAGAGTAGGATAGATGGAGTAGGAGTAGATAGGAGTAGAGTAGAGGGGAGGAGGGGGAGGAGGAGGAGTAGGAGGAGGAGAGAGGGGGAGAGAAGAGAGAAGGAGAGGAGAGGAGAGCAGGAGAGAGGAGGAGGAGGAGGAGGGAGAGGAGGAAGGAGAGGATAGGATAAGGAAGTAGTAGGATATAAGTAGTGAGAGTAGGTAGTAGTAGTAGTAAGTAGTAGTATAAGTATAAGTTAGTGTATAGTAGTAATAGTATATATTAGTAGTAGTATAGTATAGAGAGGGAAGAGGAGGAGGAGAGGAGGAGAGAGGAGAGGAGCAGGGAGGAGGAGGAGGAGCAGAGCAGGACGGAGAGGGAGGAGAGGAGAGAGAGGAGGAGGAGGAGGAAGAGAGGAGGAGAGGAGAAGGAGGAAGGAGGAGAGGAGGAGAGGAGGAGGAGAGGAGGAGGAGAGAAGATGAGGAGAGAGGAGGGGAGCAGAGGAGGAGCAGGAGGAGGAGGAGGAGGAGGGAGGGAGAGGAAGAGAGGAGAGAGGAGGAGAGAGAGGAGAGAGGAGGAGGAGGGAGAGGAAGGAAGGAGGGGAGAGGGAGAGGAAGGGAGGAGAGGAGAGGAGAGGAGAAGGAGAGGAGGAGGGGAGAGGAAGAGGAGGAGGAGGGAGGAGAGGGAGGAAGGAGGAGAGGAGGAGAGGAGGAGGAGCCGAGGAGGAGAGGAGAAGAGGAGGAGGAGGGAGGGGAGAGGAGAGGAGGAGGAGGGAGGAGGAGAGACGGAGGAGGAGGGAGGAGAGGAGGGAAGAGAGGAGGAAGAGGAGGAGAGGAGGAGGAGAGGGAAGGAGGAGAGGACAGGGAGAGAGGAGAGGAGGAGGAGGAGAGGAGAGGAGGGAGGAGGAGGGAGGAGGAGGAGAGAGGAGAGGAGAAGAGGAGAGGAGAGGAGGAGGAGAGAGGAGGAGGAGGAGGAGGAGGAGGAGAGAGGAAAGAGGAGGAGGAGGGAGGACAGGGAGGAGAGAGGACAGGAGCAGGAGGAGGAGGAAGAAGGAGAGAGAGGAGGAGGAGGAGGAGGAGAGAGAGAGGAGGAGGACAGGACGGAGGAGGAGGGGAGGAGAGGGAGAGAGGAAGGAGGAGGAGAGAAGGAGGAGGAGGAGAGGAGAGGGGGAGGAGGAGGAAGGAGGGAGGAGAGGAGAGAGGAGGAGGGGAGGAGGAGAGAGGAGAGGAGGAGAGAGAGGAGGAGGAGAAGGAAGGAGCTTGTCATGCAACCATAACAATCAGGTGGCCTGCGTCCCAGCCGTCCCCCCTTACGGTCTATCACCCGCACACGCCCCTATGCCATGTAAGCATGCCCGCGTGCACGCAGGCGTGTCCGCATGACACCCGCATGCTACAGTAACATGCCCAATGGTATGCACATGTGCCTACATGACATGCGTGAGTGGGCCGCGAAACATCAACAGCGGCATGCACGTTGGGTGTGTGGCATTCATGGGTGGCACACAGCGGCACGCAACATGGTCCTCCACATTCAAGGTCGGCCCTGCCGCGATGAGCATCTCCACAATCTTCTGCGTGGCCCACGCAATGACGCCAGGTGGAGCGCACGCGCTGACCTCGTCTGGGATGTTGGGAGAAGCGGCGCGCCTGATAGCGCCGTGTAACGGCAAAGCAGCGGAGACGGCATCAGGGCGGGCAGGGCAGGGCAGGGCAGGCAGGGCAGGGCAGGGCAGGGCAGGGCAGGGCA
>RPFO01000221.1:0-57500 GCA_009746045.1 Mesostigma viride | reverse complement strand
GGCGTAGTTGACGTCTGCCCCCTTTTTCTTCAACAGTTTATGCGCCTTGGCGTAATCCCCAGACTCGCAGGCTTTTGCAAGCTTTTTGTTCGCACTAGATAGGCTGCTGGCAAGGACGTCCATCTTGCCATCCAAACTTTGCTGTTGAAGTGTGTCACATAAGCTGTTGAAGGGTGTCACATAAGGGAGAACAAATAAAACGAACGATTGGCACGCTTTTCGTACTGAAACTTGCACAACTGGTGCTTGGGTAAAATGCAGTTGATATCAAATCTCATATCCCATGCCGATAAGCAACTGAAAAATGCCGAATCCTATGCTGCTCGCGTGAAGCTTGTAGCCATTTTCAACGTATATATTGTCTCTCTCCGTCTGTCAGCTGGAATTACCTAATACATAATGTGCTGTCGTCAGTTGATAACTAACTAATTGGTCAACGTCGTGCCGACTGCCGTTCAATAAGTTCATGATACTTGCAAGTTGCAACAGCTTACAGCCATCAAACCAGCCAAGCAATTGTCCAGCAAAGTTCGGCGGTTGCGGATTGGGACCTTTGGCGCGTGGGCGGGGTGGCCCAGCAGGCAGCCAGCTGCTGACTGCGGCGTGGGACACAACAAACAACAACAAAGAATTTGATTAGGTTTTTCATATGTTTAGATACCAGTACTGTACAGTAACTGTACAGTAAACCTGAACAGTAACAACAGCAGGCAGCCAGCCAGCCACCCCGTTTCCAGTTTCCACTGCCCAGTGTGCAGACGTGTAAGTCCGGGCGGCGCGGCGCGGGGCCTGACATGTCCTCGTTGTTGTTCTTGTTGTTGTTGTTGTTGCCCACGCCGCACACTGGTCGCTAAAAGCTACCGCTCGTACGTTCGTACATTTTCGTACTGTAGAAAGTTCCAAAAGTTAGGAGGTTGGTTGAAAGGTTGGTTTGTAGTTTGACCACATTGGGTAACCAGCAGGTCGATACGTGGTACAGTACCCCTTTCCTAACGATATTCCCATTGGTTAATAAAAATCACCATTTACCCAATTTACCCGGAAAAAGGTTGGTTTGTAGTTTGCAGTGCCGAATGCGGGCTGCGGCAAACGCTGACGAATTCCTGTTCGTAAATGCGCTCCGCGTCTGCCGCGTTTAAAAGAGTGCGGTGTTCAGTTTGCCCAAGCACCCACCGCACTGGCTGCGCTGCTAAGTTTAGATCCCCAACCGGGCGACGTGCACGGTTGAAGACATGGCTAAACAATGATGGAACAAGAGATGTTAGCCCGAGCAAGGCATGGCGGGCAATCTAAGCAGCATTGCCGCAGACCTAAGGAAAACTAGCAATGATTAGGATTACATGAGAACTTGACGGCATTGCTACCTAGACTTTGGGAGCATGGCGGAGGATGCCCATTTATGAAATTTTATCCCTCTCGCAATTTCTTAGTATGTTGACGAGCGGGCAATCTAGGACGTAGGAACATCAATCATGGTGAGAATCGTTGGATCCTAGCCTAATTCGCAGGTTAAAATTTCAATATCATCTGACTGTCAGCTACATCAAACCCTCTGCCTCATCTTCTATGCATTCAAGCTTCGTAATATTCTCCTCTAATGGTTCCCACGTTCTCTCCCTCTGACCACAATGATAATGCAGAGCGTTACGTGGTCGGAAATCACGTGCGGGGGCACTGCCCCAGCGCCCCGCTCCGGCCATTCTCTCAACGTGGTTGGCCAGAAGGCTTACCTATTTGGTGGCTGTGGCCGTGCAGATGGTATGTCGAGCATGCATGGACGTTGAAAATGCCCCCCAAAGCAACGCTGGACAGCTTGAGTACTATCCCGGACATTTTGTCGCGTTGTAACGGTGGCGAGCTTTCATGTTTGCTTGAGTCCCAGGTCCTGGAATCATACTATTGATCTGTTTCCTCTATTGTTTTTCATGCCCTGCAGGCAAACCGCAGGCCTTCAATGACCTGTATGAGATGGATTTATCTGTTCAAGAGAATCCACAATGGGTGCGCTCAAACGCCAGTGGAGAAGGTCCATGTCCAAGGTCTCGGCATACAGCTACTGTGGTGAGTGCAGTATCTCTATATTGCTTCCTTACATGTAATGGCCATCAAGGAGCGGGCTGCTATATGCTCAAGCAAGCACAAGGATGAGAGGAAATATAAACCCTTGTTCGTTTCCTCTAGCATAGCTACACTGATACGGTCTGGATTTGAAGGAGCGCATTTTTTTATGTAAACATCATTTGTTTCTAATGGGGTAGGGCAGGTGCAGTACCAGATCATTTAAGGCACTAAGGCCAGGCATTAACACATTTTTTGGGCATGTCCAAGGGCTGGTCTGACCGCTCGGTTGTAAACACATCGGGTTTGAGATAAGCGGACCTCTGGTAGACATACTTGGAGAAGCTATCCATTCTCCACAACTTGTTCCCAACAAGTAATGTTGTCACTCGAAACGAGATGCTGCTCCCACATGCACGTGGGCCATGTTATGTTTCCTACAGGGGTAAAGTAATAACAGGATTCAAAGCTCTTCGGAGCATGGACTCTCCACAGCAATGTGTAGGCCCCTACACACCAGGTTGCCTTGCGAAGCCGTAGCCTACGCTAGCTTGCCGAATGACATATGAAATCAGCATGTTTTGTATGTGACCTTTTCTCATTTGCCTGTGGTGCCGCTGCATTTGCCTCCCTCCGCCAGATTGACAAGAAGGACATCGTCATTTTCGGTGGTCTGGACCAGCGTGTGCGCTTCAATGACGTTTATATTCTTAGCACGGCGACCAACACATGGGTGAAGCCAGACGTGCAGGGCACCGCGCCCAGCGTGCGCGCGCATCACAGCGCCACGGTGGTTGGGTCGAACGTCTATATCCTCGGCGGTTATGGAGGCAACGGCAAGGTCAGTACACAAGCATGCCCGGTAGCACATCGGGAGCGGTATTTTTGTGGAATGCCTCGGGCAAGACCAAGATATAGCAGCCAGGAAGAACAGGTCCGTCCGTTATTGGTGGATCTACGACATGCTCCCCTGTACTTCTGTTCACAAGTACTCCAGCCCATCACGATCCATGCCATACGTTCCAATGCGTGTTTGGTCTGCAAGTTTAAATAGTTCTATTACCTAGCTGTGCATTCGTATGGCCCTTCACCAAATTCTCTGCATACTGCAGTACCGTCCGTTTCCCCCTCTGTGACAGGGCATTACGTGATAAACCGTGCTATCTCTCCTTACTAGGCTGCGCTGTCCATAGCAGGCAACTTATGTGGCCAAAGAAACTTTTATCCTGCTTTGTTTATCCCCAAGCCTATGCGTTTGTTGCCTTCCATGCCGTGGCCCACTTCACCGTTTGCGAATATGCAGGCCTACAATGACCTGTATATTCTAGATATTGCCAACAACACGTGGACCAAGCCCAATCTGAAGGGCAAGGGACCGTGCCCCCGCTTTGACCACTCGGCCATCTACTTCCCCGGCAAGCTGCTGGTGTTTGGCGGCCGCGACACAGTCGTCTTCTACAAGGACGTGCATGTGCTGGACTTGGAGACGTGGACGTGGGATGAGGAGCCAGGTAAGGGAGGCCAATGAGGGAAAGGGGGGGGTTGGGCGGGTGCGCCCTCTGATTAAGTGATACAATGTAGGGATAGATTGGATAGGGCGTTTTGTGTGTCCTGTGAATATTACCCACCTTCCCCGGGTGGGCGATGATGCCATGCTGCCCGTGTCATGCTTAGCGACGCCTGGCCTCGCAGCTGATTGGCTTCATCCCTCCCCATCCCACCTGGCCCCTCCCTCGCAAACTGGCGCCCCCGCACGCCAGGCAACATGCCCCCCTCGTACACGGTGGACATCTGCAACCAGACGGCGGTGTGCATTGAGAGCGTGCCCAACTGGAAGCTCTTCAGCTACGGTGGCAAGACGGGGCCCATGGAGTACTTTGGAGACGTCGACGTGCTCGACTGTGGCAGCCTGGTCTGGTCCTCTCCACAAACTCTCGGCACGCCGCCCTGCGCGCGAGAGGACACGGCTATGGCGTACGACGCCAAGATGTGCCGGCTGATCATGTTCGGCGGCTGGGCCAACTGCTGGCTGGGCGATACGTGGGCGCTCAACGTCGTTCCCATCATCGGCCCGCCATACGCGTGCATGTCGATAGAGCCCCACATCGGGCCCGTGGTGGGGGAGACCGAGCTCACGCTGTCGGGTATCAGCTTCCGGTGGGTGCTGCTGCCCGCCCCGCTGCCATGGTCCAATGCGACATTGGAACCTGCTCTCTCCTGGCATGTTGAACTGGTTGAAATTCCTTATCAGTGATAAATAAGAAGGCGCCTCTAGGATTCTGGCCATGCCTGCTGTAGAGACTCATGCTACAGAGAATACCGTTGGCAGGAAGAATGGAGATCGAGCATGTCTGATGTGTACGTTGCATTTGTAGCTCTTCAGCAATACAATTTCTTCCTGGCAGTGTGTGAGCTGGAGCCCCTCCTCGCCTGCGTGCTCACACGCTGCTTCTAACGTGCGCTGTCCCCATTTCAACTTGTGTCGGTTTGATTGCCCGGTCATGCTTGGCTTGCCTTCCCCAGGGATGGCAACAAGATCGAGGTCAAGTTCGGGCAGGGCAAGACAGAGGCGATCGTCAAGGGTGTCTTTGTCAGCGACAAAGTGCTCAAGTGCAACACGCCCAACTTCGAGCAGTTTGGCGCGTTCGAAGTGCCCATCCGCGTGTCCATCGACGGCGAAGGGTGGACCGTCAACGATGTAAGTGGCCGGCTAGCAACACTCTAGCAGTAGCAACACACTAGCAATAGCAACACACTAGCCCTAGCAACACACTAGCCGTAGCAACACACTAGCCGTAGCAACACACTAGCAATAGCAACACACTAGCCGTAGCAACACACTAGTGTAGCTGGTCACTATAGCCGTAGCAACACACTAGTGTAGCTGGTCCCCAGGTGGCCTTGTTGACTACCGCTGTGCTCCTGCTTGCCAGAAATCGCTTTCCATCAACAGCGGGGTGCCACTTGGCAGGATGACAAGTGATACATTGCATACCCTGTGTTATCTGGGCAAAAATATGGCTTCGTATAGTATATACTGAACAGCCCATCAACCACACTTGAAAGAATGCTACTGTGCTCCGGCCTATCACATGGAGACATGCATATGACCATCCCCGCCCCGCCTCCCCCGCCCCCCCCTCTGCCCCGCGCTCAGCCTGCCCTGATTGTCAAGTATTTCCGCAGGAGGTGTCCTGCTCGCCATGGGATGGTGGCTTCACCTGCGCCCTTCTGTGGCCGCGTGTGTGGATGGCAAGCACTAGGGGCCACGCTCAACACCCACGCATGGTGGCAGCATCATTGAATACGAAGCTGGCAACACAGCTACCCACTCATTCATGCTCTAATCCCGGGTCTTTTTGCCTGTGTGTGTATGCTGCTGGTGCCACGCGCGCAGGTGCGTTTCCGCTACTTTGCCAACACGGCGGCGCGCTTCTGTATGGCGTACGGCCCAGGCCTGCTGGAGAACTGTGTGGTGGGCGTGGAGATGCCTTTTGTCATCGTCGCGCGCGACACATGCAACCAGCGGCGCACGAGCGGCGACGACAAGTTTGTCATCACCATTCTCAACGAGGAGGAGGTCGAGGTCGGCAAGTCGCGCATCAAGGACCGCAACGACGGCAGCTACCTGGTACGTGTACCGTGGGGGGCATGGCGCTACGTGTCATTGCGCCTGGTCATCTCCTGGCGCCTGATCAGCTCGTGGCTGTGTGCCTCTAGTCTAAGGCTGTGGGCAGAGGGTGTGTAAATTCAACAATTAGTGCTACGATAGCAAGAGGTTATTGCCATTTACGATACATTGCCAGCATGGCTGCCTTTTTCAAGCTTTCCATTCCTCACCGTGAGCGCGTAATTTTTTCCTTGTTAACAAAAGGGAGTGCAGCTGCTGATAAATAAGGCAATTCAGTTTTACCGGTGGCATGTCCCAAGGAAGGCCTCTGGAAGAGCTTCTTACAGATTTATCCATAATGCCAGGATTCTCATTTGCACCTTTTGTATTTTGGAAAACAGTACAACCTTGCTGAACAGGGACATGGCACCCTACGGGACCCGACGCATTCAAATTTATGACACATATGATGGCTCTTTCTGTTTTTCCCACCTCTCTAGCCTTAGCCACAAGGAGATTGACGCTGCCCACATTCCACGCCTGTGCTGCTGGTCTTTCCGCTGCCTACCTGCCGCCTCCGCCCCCCCCCCCACCCACCCTACCAATCCCCAAGGTGCACTACTCGGTGCCATCGCCCGGCACGTACCACGTGCGCGTGGCATACGTGGAGCCGGTGGACCACGGCGCGATGCAGGACATCCGCGGTAGCCCCTTTATGGTCAAGTGCAAGAGCTCTTGGGCATCCAGCAAGGTCACTGGCACTCTGCCCGCGCAGCGCAAGGGCCTCACCTTCACCACCATGGCCGACCGCATGGTCCTTTACGGCGGCGATGACGTCGGCGACATCGCGCTACTCAACATCACCGGCGCCGAGGCCAAGTGGGTTCAGCAGACGCCACCTTGCTCGCGCTTTGACGCGCAAGGCCAGAAGACGACGGGTATCAAGTGCCCGCCGCGTGCGTTCCATGCGGCTTCGCCTATCGGGGACGACATGATCGCCACGTTTGGTGGGTACGACAACGCCGAGCGCGAGGACATTTCCGAGCTCATCATACTCAACAAGGGCTCCGAGGTCTGCTACTGGAAGTGGCTGTGCCCAACGGGGTACCCCGTCCCGCCAGAGTCCAACCATGGCCACCCGACGATGCTCCCGACCGCGCGCACGGGCCACGCGATGGTCACGTGCACCAAGCGGGTGGTTGTCTACGGCGGAGAGGCCGGCGGCGACATGCTGGGCGACGTGGTGTACACAAATTATGTCTCGGAGACGCCCGCGTGGGTCAAGCTGAACCCAGTGGGCGAGCTGCCGCCCTTCTTCAAGCGGCGCGGCCATGCGATGGTCTCGATTAGCGACGAGGATATCTACGTATTCGGAGGCATGAGCCGCAACTCGGACGAGGTAGGGGGCCTCACGCAAATGCAAGAAATACAAGAGCTGATGGCACATGGCGTTTGTTTGTTGCCTTCTTGAGAAGAACATTCCTGTTTCCAGTTCTATTCCAACTACTCGGGTTGAAAGTTTGGGGCACAAGATCCTGCAAGCTAGGCCTGCGTAGTGTAGAGTCTTTCTCATGCCTCTAACATGGCCCAAACATGTCAAGGGTGACTGTCGTTGATCTGGTGGGCGCGATACGTATCGCGTTGGGTCGCTGGCGCAGGCATGCCTTGGTATTGTGCTGCGATGGAAAGGGCTCCTTGTGGCCATGCTTACTCCATACCTCCTGCCCTCGTGCTTTGCTTTTTTACCATCATCTTTCGCCGGTCCCTATTGTCCTGTCTGCTGACTGCGCTCTTGTGTTGGCACGGCATCTTCCCCGCTCTGTTTCTGGGTCCCCATCGCTGGCTCCACGCGTCCCGCAGGAGGACATCTACCACAGCGACCTGTTCAAGATGACGATCGACTACGCTAAGTCTGAGTTCACGGTCACGGTGCTGCCCCCTGTGGGCGATGTCCCGTGCGCGCGCAAAGACATGATGTCGCGCCGCATGGCCGGCAGCTACAACATGATCATCTTTGGCGGGCTCGACGCGACAGAGAAGCCGCTCAACAACGCGTACGTGTTTGACACCGAGGCAAAGTCCTGGGAGTGCGTGTACGACGCGTCGCCCGACCTGGTGCCCCCCATGGGCGCGGTCGTGACCATGATGCGCCAGAAGCTGATCTCGCTCGGCATGTCCCCCGGCAGCACGCGCTACGACCAGGTGCTCACGCTTGACGTGGGCGCGGTCAAGGACTCGTTCGACTTCACGCCGCGCATGAAGGAGTACACGGTGTCCACGCTGGCCCACATGGACGCACAGCTCAAGGGGATCCATGCGGCGCTCGGGGCCGACTTCCAGGAGGGCGGCTTCCAGAACCTGCTCAAGGTCATGGCCGGGCTGTTCGACGTGCGGTCGCACAAGGATACGATCGAGCTCACGCTGGACCGGCTCGCGCAGGTGCTTAAGGACCAGACGGAGGAAGGCATCAACGTGGCGGACAAGGAGAAGCGGCTCGCCGCTCTCCAGGAGGCGTGGGCGGAGATCAAGAAGAGCGCGCCCGTGGTCAAGGCGGCCGCGCAGCCGCACCAGGAGGCCGAGGGCACCAAGATCAAGGAGCGCATCTCCGACTTTGGGAACAAGGTCAAGGGCTACCGCGGCACGCTCATCAGCAAGGTCATGTACAACTTTGAGGCTGGGTACAAGAAGGCGTACGCGGACATCAAGGCGTCGCACGAGGAGGTACGCGCGCTCGAGACCGAGGCGGCCGACCTCAAGGGCCTCTCGGACGTGTTCGAGTTCCCGGACCTCATGGCGCCGGTTGTGGCGAACGTGGCGGGCGTGCGGCAGGACCTGGTGGTTCTCAAGGACCTGTGGGACGTGGCCACGCTGTGCGAGATGCAGTTCCACGAGTGGCAGCAGACGCCGTGGGAGGCGATCAACACTGACGTGGTCGAGGAGGGCGCCAAGGCGTTTGTCAAGGAGGTCCGCAACCTGGACAAGAGCCTGCGCGACATGGACGTCTTCAAGGGCCTGGACAAGAGCGTCAAGAACTTCATCACGTCGATCCCGCTTGTGGCCGACCTGCGCCACCCGAGCATGCGGCAGCGGCACTGGGAGCAGCTCATGGACACGACCAAGGTGCGGTTCGAGATCGGGGCCGACTTCAAGCTGGAGGATCTGCTCAAGCTGCAGCTGCACCTGTTCGAGGACGAGGTTGGCGAGATCGTGGACCGGGCACAGAAGGAGGAGAAGATGGAGCAGTCGCTGGCCAAGCTGCAGGCCACGTGGAGCAAGGTGGAGTTTGTGTTCACGCCGTTCAAGGGCGCGGACCTTTCGCTCGTGAAGCTGTCCGAGGAGGACTTCGAGCAGCTGGAGGATAACCAGGTGATGGTCCAGGGCATGATGGCCAGCCGCTACGTGGCCACGTTCCAGGACGAGGTCACTGGGTGGAACAAGAAGCTGGCCACGGTCGCAGACGTGGTGCAGATCCTGAACGAGATCCAGCGCACCTGGTCGTACCTCGAGTCGCTCTTCATCCACTCAGACGAGGTCAAGAAGGAGCTGCCCGACGACGCGACGCGGTTCGCGGGCATTGACACAGAGGTCAAGAAGATCCTGCGCATGGTCGCGCAGAAGCGCAAGGTCGTGGACGTGTGCACGCAGGAGGGCCTGTATGCGACGCTCGAGAAGCAGCAGCAGCTGCTCGAGGTGTGCGAGAAGGCGCTCGCCGACTACATGGAGAGCAAGCGCCGGCTCTTCCCCCGCTTCTACTTTGTGTCCACGGCCGACCTGCTCGACATCCTGTCCAATGGGAACATGCCCACCAAGGTCATGCCGCACATGCCCAAGTGCTTCCAGGCGATCGGGTCGCTCTCGCTCGACAACCCGAACCCGGCGCCCAACGTGCGGCCCAAGGCGACCGGCATGAACTCGTGCGTTGGCAAGGAGTTTGTGGCCTTCTCGTCGCCACTTCCGCTCGAAGGCAAGGTGGAGGTGTACATGAAGAGCGTGATCAACAAGATGCGCAGCGAGCTGCACGACATCCTGCACGCGGCCGTCCAGGCATACAACAACCCGAAGAAGCGCCACGTGTGGCTGTTCGACTGGCCCGGCCAGCTCGTGCTTGTCGTGTCGCAGATCTTCTGGGTGCAGGAGACGGAGGCCGCGTTCGCCAGCATCGCCAAGGGCAAGAAGAGCGCGCTGGCCGACTACAACCAGATGCAGATCCAGCAGCTGACCGATCTGATCAAGACAGTCCAGGGCGAGATGAAGAAGGACGACCGGCAGAAGGTCATGAACATGATCACGTACGACGCGCACGGGCGCGACATCATCCAGCAGATCGTCGAGGCCAAGGCCGAGAAGGTGGACTGCTTCCAGTGGGCGTGCCAGCTGCGCACGTACTGGAACGCCGAGATCAACGACGCGCAGATCAAGATCTGCGACGCCGTCTTCCCCTACGGGTACGAGTACCTCGGCAACGGCGCGCGGCTCGTCATCACGCCGCTCACGGATCGCATCTACATCACCGCCACGCAGGCCATGTGGCTGTCCATGGGGTGCGCGCCCGCGGGGCCCGCGGGGACGGGCAAGACGGAGACGACCAAGGACCTTTCGGCGCAGCTCGGCAAGTCCATCTACGTGTTCAACTGCGCGCCCGAGATGGACTACCGGACGATGGGCGACATCTTCAAGGGGCTGGCCGCGTCCGGGTCCTGGGGTTGCTTCGACGAGTTCAACCGGCTCATCCCGGAAGTACTGTCTGTGTGCTCCGTCCAGTACAAGGCGGTCACGGATGCGCAGAAGGCCAAGAAGACGCGGTTCATGATTGCGGGCGTGGAGATGCCGCTCGAGGAGGGGAGCGGCGCGTTCATCACGATGAACCCCGGGTACATTGGCCGCGCCGAGCTGCCCGAGTCGCTCAAGGCGCTCTTCCGGCCAATCACCGTCATGGTGCCCGACCGCCAGCTCATCATGGAGAACATGCTCATGGCGGAAGGCTTCGTGGAGGCCAACCCGCTGGCCAAGAAGTTTGCCACGCTCTACTTCTTGCTCGAGGACCTGCTGTCGCCGCAGAAGCACTACGACTGGGGCCTGCGCGCCATCAAGTCAGTGCTGGTCGTGGCCGGCACGCTCCTGCGCGCCGAGGCCAACCAGTCAGAATACGACGTGCTCTTCCGTGCGCTGCGCGATTTCAACATCCCCAAGATTGTCCAAGAGGACCTGGTCATCTTCAGCGGGCTGCTGGCGGACCTCTTCCCCGGGGTGTCCCCCCCCCGCAAGCGCGACATGGACTTTGAGGCGGTGATCGAGGAGACGGCGCACGAGCTGGGCCTGCACAATGACCCCGAGTTCATCCTCAAGGTCGTCCAGCTGTCCGAGCTGCTGGCCATCCGGCACTGCGTGTTCCTCATGGGCCCCGCAGGCACAGGCCGCAGCGAGGCCATCCGCACGCTCGCGCGCTCGATCACAAAGTCGGGCAAGAAGGTGACCATGCGCGACATCAACCCGAAGAGCATCACGCCGCAGGAGCTGTACGGGTACGTGAACCTGGCCACGCGCGAGTGGAAGGACGGGCAGCTCTCGTTCACGATGCGGGAGCTCAAGGACATGCCAGACGAGAACCCCAAGTGGATCCTGCTTGATGGCGACCTGGACGCCAACTGGATCGAGAGCATGAACAGCGTCATGGACGACAACCGGCTGCTCACGCTCGCGTCCAATGAGCGCATCCCCCTGCTCCCACACATGAAGATGCTGTTCGAGATCCGTGACCTCAAGTACGCGACGCCTGCGACCGCCACGCGTGCGGGCATCCTGTACATCAGCGAGGGCAGCCAGTGGCGCTCGATGGCGCACAGCTGGACGCACCGCGTGGTCACAGGCTTCTGCGAGCGCATCAAGCAGAAGCAGCCGGACAAGATCATCCAGATCTTCGAGGAGCTATTCGACAAGTACGTCCCTGGCACGCTTTTCGAGATGCGCAAGGACTTCAAGCACATCACGCCGCTCGTCGACATGAACATGGTCACCACGCTTGTCAACGTGCTCGAAGGGTGCCTCAAGCCCGAGTACCTCAACGCCAAGGCGGAGCAGCCGCTCTACGAGATGTACTTTGTGTTCGCGTGCCTGTGGGCGTTTGGCGGCGCGCTGTCCATCAAGGACGGCGTCGACTACCGCCGCAAATTTGACAAGTGGTGGCGCGGCGCATGGACGACCGTCAAGATCCCCACCAAGGGCCTCGTGTTCGACTATTACGTGAACCCAAAGACGCAGAAGTTTGCGCCCTGGGTCGAGCTGGTCACGGACATCGAGTACAACTCCAAGACTCCCATGTCGACCGTGTTCGTTCCCACAGCTGAGACGGCATCGCTGACCTTCTTCCTGGACCTGCTCGTCCACATCCGCAAGCCGATCATGTTCGTGGGCACGTCCGGTTGCGGCAAGACGCAGCTCGTCAAGGGCAAGCTGGGCACGCTCACCGACGACTGGATGTCCATGTTCATCAACTTCAACTACTTCACCGACTCGCCCTCCTTCCAGAAGATGCTCGAGGCACCGCTCGAGAAGAAGGCCGGCAAGAACTACGGCCCCCCCGGCACACGCAAGCTCATCTACTTCGTGGATGACCTCAACATGCCGATGCTGGACCCGTACGAGACCGCTCCGCCCATCTCGCTCATCCGCATGCACATGGGCTACGGCCACTGGTTCGACCGCCAAAAGCTCACGCAGAAGGACATCCACAACACGCAGTATGTGTCGTGCATGAACCCGACGGCCGGGTCGTTTGCGATCAATCCCCGCCTGCAGCGGCTGTTTGCGACGTTCGCGATGGACTTCCCCGGCCAGGACTCGCTCATGAAGATCTACGGGACGTTCCTCTCGGGGCACCTGTCCTCGTTCAGCCAGCCCGCGCAGGAGCTCGCGACCAAGATCATCCAGGGCGCGCTCGCGACGCACGACCGCGTGGCGACCACCTTCCGCAAGACGGCCGTCAACTTCCACTACGAGTTCACGGTGCGCCACCTGTCCAACGTCTTCCAGGGCATGCTCATGTCATCGCCCGAACACTACAACGACCCCGTCAAGCTCTCGCGCTTGTGGCTGCACGAGACGGAGCGCGTGTACGCAGACCGGCTCGTCTCGCTCGCCGACCTGCACCACTACAACAAGATCGTGCAGGACATTGCCAAGAAGTTCTTCAAGATCGACGACATCAGCGAGTACTACAAGACCGAAAACGCCAAGCCGCTCATCTTCTGCCACTTCGCCAACGGGCTCGCCGAGAAGGTCTACAACGAAGTCCATGAGTTCAGCCGCCTCCAAAAGGTGCTCGAGGAGGCCCTCGCCGAGTACAACGAGACCAATGCGGTCATGGACCTGGTCCTGTTCGAGGACGCCATGAAGCACGTGTGCCGCATCAGCCGCATCATCATGAACCCTGGCGGCCACGCTCTGCTTGTCGGCGTTGGCGGCAGCGGCAAGCAGTCCCTCTCCAAGCTCTCGGCCGCCATCTGCGGGTACACGCTGTTCATGATCACCATCTCGAGCAGCTACGGCATGTCCAACCTGCGTGACGACATCCAGAAGATGTACCAGAAGGCCGGGCTCAAGGGCGAGGGGACCGCGTTCCTGTTCACCGACTCGCAGATCACGGACGAGCACTTCCTCGTGTACCTGAATGACCTTCTCTCGTCGGGCGACATCCCTGACCTGTACTCGCCCGAGGACAAGGACAACATCATCAACGCGATGCGCGGCGAGGTCAAGAGTGCGGGGCTCACGGACACGCGCGAGAACTGCTGGGCCATGTTCATCAGCAAGGTGCGCGCCAACCTGCACGTGATCCTGACGTGCTCGCCCGTCGGGGAGCAGTTCCGCGTGCGCGCGCAGCGCTTCCCTGCGCTCGTAAACTCGACGGTCATCAACTGGTTCCAGCCGTGGCCCGAGAAGTCGCTGCTCTCCGTCGCCAGCCGGTTCCTGGAGGACGTCACGCTGGGGACCGTGGAGGTTCGCCGCGCGGTCGAGGAGTTCATGCCCTTCTCGATGAAGGTCGTCGAGCAGGTCAGCAAGGAGTTCCTCGAGGTCGAGCGCCGGTACAACTACACGACGCCCAAGACGTTCCTGGAGCTGATCAAGATCTTCCGCTCGCTGCTCTCGAACAAGCGCGGCGAGACGCAGGCTGCCATCAACCGGCTCAAGGAGGGGCTGAACAAGCTCAACAAGACGAACAAGGACGTCGCGCTGCTTGACGAGGCGCTCAAGGTCAAGGCCAAGGAGGTGGAGGAGAAGGTTGCGTCCGCCGAGGCGTTTGCGGCGCGTGTGGGTATCGAGAAGGAGAAGGTGGGCATCGAGAACGACGCCGCCAATGTGGAGGCGGAGAAGTGTGCGGAGATCGCCAAGGACGTGGCCATCAAGCAGGCGTCGTGCGAGAAGGACCTGGCGGCCGCCGAGCCGCTCGTGCTGCAGGCGGAGGCCGCGCTCGACACGCTGAACAAGAAGGACCTGGGAGAGGCCAAGTCGCTCAAGAAGCCGCCGCCTGGGGTGGACGACGTCACCGCGGCGGTGAGCTGCGCTATTCCTTCCGTGGACTGTGCCTTTTGCCCTTTATTGGATTATCCGTTTGCCCCTTTGTTGGATTACCCCTGGGTCGCTTTGTGGGATTATTTTCCTTTGCCTTCTCGTTGGATGCTTCCCCGAGAATTCTGTCCCCAACGCATGCCCTTTTATATCTCATGTGCCATTTGTTCAGGCGGTGTAGCTGTGCAAAGGGGGGGTAGTTGGAACACAGCGATGTTGGCAGGCAGTCTTGCCTTGTCATCTTCTGGGGACTGTCGAGTTTTTGCTGCCAAGCTTCTTTGTGGTCGCAGCGGTTGGGCACACTTGGTGCAGTGGTCCCTGCTTGCCTTGGGACGGGATTAATTCACTTGACCTATCATTCCCAGGTTCCTCCCATGAGACCGACTGTAGGCTGTAACACGTTTTTGTTCCCACATGTTCAAGGTTTCCTGATACGGCTGCATCCTCACGAACCATGCTGGTTGTCTCATTGATATCCACTTTTGTGTTCCTTTGTTGCCCGTGTGCTGCATGGCCCCTGCCCATTCTTTCTTGCGTGTGCCCCCGCCCAGATCCTGTGCCTGCTGTCGCCCGCAAGCGGCGTGGTCAAGGACCGCAGCTGGCAGGCAGCGCAGAAGGAGATGGGCCAGGTGGACAAGTTCCTGCAGCGGCTCAAGGACTTCAAGCCGCTCATCGACGAGATGAAGGTTCCCGCCGCCAACTTCAAGGCGGTGCGCCCCTACCTGCAGCTGGAGCACTTCAACCGCGACGCAATCATCAACAAGTCCAAGGCCGCCGCCGGCCTGTGCGAGTGGACGATCAACATCGTCATGTACTACGACGTCGTCTCCGAGGTGGAGCCCAAGCGTCAGGAGCTGGCCGCCGCCAACGCGCAGCTCGAGGACGCCAACCGCAAGCTGGTCGAGGTGCAGGCCAAGGTGGCAGAGCTCAACCGCCAGGTGGCGGAGCTGGAGGAGCAGTTCAACTCGGCCATCCGCGACAAGGACAGCGCAATCCGCGAGGCGGAGCACTGCCAGAAGAAGCTGGGGCTCGCGCAGCGGCTGATCGCGGCGCTGGGCAGTGAGGGCGAGCGCTGGGGGGAGGGTGTCACGCAGCTGCACGCAGCCATGGAGGTGATCACGGGCGATATGCTGCTGGCGGCCGCGTTCGTGTCCTACATCGGCTGCTTCAACCAGCGCTTCCGCAAACAGCTCATGGAGGAGCAATGGCTGCCCTTCCTGCGGCAGCGGCAGGTGCCCATGTCACCCGCAGGAGACCCGCTCAAGGTAGGCTGTCCTCCCATTGCCCCGCACTCTCTTCTTCATTCTTTGGCTTGCCGCGCATGATGCTGTCTCGTTTTCCAGTATGCCCCTCACCTTTTCCAACCTGTTCACCAACTGCCTCCATCCCGTTGCCCATTCCTCCCCTTCACATTCCCCGGTGCATTCTCTCCTCCCGTTCGCCCCCCCTCCCCTCCTTTCCCCCTCCCCTCCTTCCCCCCTCCCCTCCTTCCCCCCCGCCCCCCCTGCCCCCCTTCCCCCCCGTTCCCTGCCTCCCCTCCTCCCGCCCCCTCCCCTGCTTCCCCCTGTGCGCCGGCAGGTGCTGGTGGATGACGCGGTGATCGCTGGCTGGGTGGGCGAGGGCCTCCCGTCGGACCCGACGTCGATCGAGAACGGGACCATCGTGACGACCACGCTGCGCTGGCCACTGCTGATCGACCCGCAGCTGCAGGGCATCCTGTGGATCAAGGAGCGCGAAAGCCGCAACAACCTGCAGGTAGTGCGCATGGACCACCCGAAGACGATGCGCGTGCTCGAGGCGGCGATCGCGGCGGGCCACAGCGTGCTTATCGAGAACATGGGAGAGAAGGTGGACGCGGTGCTGGCGCCCGTCATCTCGCGCGCCACGTTCAAGAAGGGCCGCGCGCTCTACCTGCGCATGGGCGACAAGGAGGTCGAGTACAACAAGAAGTTCCGCCTCATCCTGCACACCAAGCTGTCCAACCCGCACTACCCGCCCGAGATCCAGGCAGAGACCACGCTGGTATGTGGCGAGGCAGCGTCGGCAGCATCATTGGAAGCAGCATTGGTAGCGGCATTGGTAGCGGCATTGGTATTGTCAGGAAGGCCATTGCGTGCTAATGCCGAGGTTGTACAAGGTACATCAGTGGGTAGCTGGGGTTTTGCAGGAAGGCTTGCCTGGTTTTACTGGGCACTGTGGGTTGCAAAGCATGTGGCGGTTTCGAGGCAGCTGGTTCTCTTCGGTGCCATTACAGGTGTTATGGTGGCACGAGTTCGGATAGCTTGCCACACAAACTTGTCGTCTGGGGCGATTCCGTCTTCACTGCACACAGTAGTGCAGTACGGCGCCCCATGGTGATTGTTGAATCGTATCGGGTCCTGCTCGTGGTTCCGTACCGCAAAAATGTCTGCTTGCGCAGGTCAACTTCACGGTGACTGAGAAGGGCCTGGAGGACCAGCTGCTGGCGCTGGTGGTGAACAAGGAGCGCCCCGACCTGGAGGAGACCAAGACGCAGCTCATCCTGCAGTCGAACGAGTTCACGATTAAGCTCAAGGAGCTAGAGGACGGGCTGCTCGCGCGGCTGGCGAACGCGGAGGGCGACATCACGGAGGACGTGGAGCTGATCGAGTCGCTCGAGGAGAGCAAGCGCGTGAGCGAGGACATCAACGCTCAGGTGGCCGTGTCCAAGGACACGGAGCGCCAGATCAACGAGGCGAGGGAGAAGTACCGCTCGGCTGCCACACGCGGGTCGCTGCTCTTCTTCCTCCTCAACAGCCTGTCCAAGGTGCACTCGTTCTACCAGTTCTCGCTCAACGCGTTTGTCGTCGTCTTCTCGCGCGGCATCGACCTCGCGCCGGGCAAGAAGGTCAAGCCGCAGCAGCCCAGCACGCCCATCGGCCCACTTTCCCCGAGGGCGCCGGACACGCCCACCGCGCGCTTCCGGCAGGCGGCACGCCGTTGCCTGGGCAAGTTTGACTGGAACGATGACTATCTGCACCACAAGGTGCCGTCGCATCTTCGGGGCGCGGAGTTTGGCCGCACGCAGCACGACCCGGAGGACGACCTGACCCCTGAGGAGCTGGAGGCGCGGCTGGGTCACCTGTCGACCACGTGCACGTTTACCGTGTTCAACTACGCGCGCCGCGGTCTGTTTGACAAGCACAAGCTGATCTTGGCCACGATGCTGACCAACCAGATCCTGCTCAGCGAGGGCAAGATCAACCCCGTCGAGTACGAGTTCCTGTGCAAGATGACCAAGTCGCCCACGCCCCCGCCGATGACGGACGAGCTGTCGACGTGGATGCTCGAGTCGCAGTGGGCGGCACTGGACGCGGTCGCTCAGCACATGCCCAACACGTTCGGCACGCTGCTCAAGGCGATGGAGAAGGAGAGCGAGAAGTGGAAGAACTGGGCTCAGATTGAGCAGGCGGAGCGCAGCCCGATGCCCGGCGAGTGGGGCAAGCTGCCGCGCTTCACGCAGCTCATCCTCATCCGCGCGATCCGGCCCGACCGCATTACAGGCGCGCTGGCCATGTTCGTCGAGGAGATGATGGGCAAGCAGTACGTGGAGCAGGACGCGTTTGACGCCGTGGCGATGATGGAGGAGAGCGGGCCGTCGACTCCCATCTTCTTCATCCTCTTCCCCGGGTACTCCCCTTCCAAAGATATCGAGGTCATGGGCGCCAAGGTGCGCCGCACGGTCGAGAACGGCCAGCTGACCATCATCTCCATGGGGCAAGGGCAGGAGCCGATCGCAGAGGCGGTCCTTGACAAGTACACCAAGGAGGGCGGGTGGGTGTTCCTGGACAACGTGCACCTGATGCAAGGGTGGGTCCCGGCGCTCGAACGTAAGCTGGAGATCGCTGCCGAGGTCGGCCACGCGGACTTCCGCTGCTTCTTCAGCGCAGAGCCGCACCCGAACCCGATGGAGAAGGTAATCCCCGAGTCCATCCTCCAGACGTGCATCAAGATCTCGAACGAGCCACCTAGCGACATCAAGAGCAACCTGCGGCGCGCGTTTGCCCAGTTCGACCAGGGCATGTTCGACAAGTCGTCCAAGCCGACCGAGCTCAAGTCCTGCCTGTTCACGCTCTGCTTCTTCCACAGCGTGCTGCTCGGGCGCAAGAAGTTTGGGTACCTGGGCTGGTCGCGGCTGTACTCGTTCAACATGGGTGACCTGACCACGTGCGCGGACGTGCTCAACAACTACCTCGAGGCCAACGAGCAGGTAAGCGGCGACAAGTGGCCCAGCCATGTAGATAGCTACGTCATACATGTAGCCTTGGCCATGTTGCTGGGGACCACCCTCCCAGCACCTGCTCCTTTGTTCCTCCCACTCTGGTTCCCTGCCTCATGCACGCCTCTTCATGTTTTTTTGCATGGCACTTCACATGTTTTAGGATCCTTCACGCTGATATTTTGCCTATTCAAGTTGCCAACTTTCCCCCCAAGTCGATTCTTCCCAGCAAAATGCCCCTAACTCGCGCATTCTTGCATGGGTTGTTCCTCCTGTTTCTTGCCCGCCCCTTTTGCACCACCTCCTGCTCACCCCGCGCCCTCCAGGTCCCGTGGGATGACCTCCGCTACATGTTCGGCGAGATTTTCTACGGCGGCCACATCACCGACGCGCTCGACCGGCGCACATGCAACACCTACCTCGAGGTGCTTCTGGGCCCGCAGATACTGCCGCATGGGAAGGACGCGCCCAAGTTCGAGCTCGCGCCCGGCTTTAAGGCGCCCATGCCGACCAACTACGCCGAGATGAAGGCGTACATCGAGGAGAAGCTGCCCGCCGAGGCGCCCATCATGTTCGGCCTCCACTCCAACGCCGAGCTCAACTTCCTGACCACTCTCGGCGACACGCTCTTCACGACCACGGTTGACGTGGCGTCCGGCGGGGGCGGGGGCAAGGGCAGCAACAAGAAGGAGGACGCGGTGCGCAAGGCGCTCAACGACATCCTCGAGTCGCTGCCGGAGGAGTTCAACATGGTCGAGATTGAGAGCCGCGTCAAGGAGAAGACGCCCTACCGCGTGGTCGCGTTGCAGGAGACGGTGCGCATGAACGGACTCATCTTCGAGATCAGGCGGTCGCTGCTCGAGCTGCAGCTCGGCCTGGACGGCGCGCTCAACATGTCGGACGGGATGGAGGCGGTAGCCAACGGGCTGTTCCTGGGCCGCGTGCCCGCCTCGTGGACGGCAGTCGCGTACCCGTCGCTCAAGCCGCTCCAAGACTGGTACGCGGACCTGCTGCGCCGGATCACGCAGCTCTCTAACTGGACCGCAGGCACGGTGGACCTGCCCGTCTCGCTCTGGCTGTCGGGCCTGTTCAACGCCAAGGCGTTCCTCACAGCCGTCCAGCAGACGTATGCGCGGTCCAAGCAGCTGCCGCTGGATGCGATGAAGTGCATGACGGAGATCACGACGTTCACCGCGGAGACGGTCAAGGAGCACGTGGCTGATGGCGCGTACGTGCACGGCCTGTTCCTTGAGGGTGCGCGCTGGGATGTCAAGCGCGGGCATTTGGAGGAGAGCCATCCAAAGGAGCTCCACCCGGTGGTACCTGTGATCCACTTGAAGCCTGTCACAGCCGACAAGTATGACCTCAAGGGCCGGTACCAGTGCCCGACGTATATCACGTCCATGCGCGGCGCACACTTTGTGTACACCGCGACGCTCAAGACCAACCACCCATCGCACAAGTGGGTGCTCGCTGG
Source organism: Mesostigma viride (assembly GCA_009746045.1). Lineage (NCBI taxonomy): Eukaryota > Viridiplantae > Streptophyta > Mesostigmatophyceae > Mesostigmatales > Mesostigmataceae > Mesostigma > Mesostigma viride. The sequence continues at coordinate 37,553 of RPFO01000221.1, read as the reverse complement.
GTGCGCAATGCTCCTGTCTGACGATTGAGGGCGCATTTTGTTCTTAATGAATACCGTTAGCTCAGGTAACAAACCATTTATTATTCTAGCCAACTTTTAGTGACGTGTATAATCTATTTATCTTTAAGAAAAGGCCGTTGTTTTTTGAAGAGACCAACTGTCGTTGTTATTTTATCCTCCTCTATCTGACCACTTCTCCTGATGCCCGCAGACGGGGGCGTAGGCAGGTCGATCCAATCAGGGAGGCCTGGGCACTGAGGGGCGGCCACGCTCGGGGGCCTGAAGACGTAGGCGCAAGGTTGCAGTAACCAGAAGTAAGTACTTGCGCGTCGTGCACATAGGCATGGTAACAAACCTTTTTGGTTTGTTACCATCTGTCGACGATCCCTCCAATGCAGGTCTTCCTACAGACAGCCACGCGGCTCCCGCGGTCTTCACGTCTTTCCTCTCCGACAAGTAAGTGAGTACTTGCGTGTCATGCGCATGGGCATGCCACGGAGTACTATGCTAATCTCATTAGAAAAATAATTACACAAAAGTACCAAATATCGTCTGCATCATGCCCCAACCATAGAGTTAGGCAGGCTCGAGCTACCATTGTCCGGATTCTCCCGATTTCTGGCCTGGGCTGGTTGTCTCCTTGATCGAGTCAGTAAATTATATTAAAACATGTCTCCGTTGGGAGATCATGTAGCACATATTCCTTGCTGGATGGATGGAGGTGGGCGGAGCCGCGTAATCGATCGAACCTAACTCTAAGCTATCTAGTCTAGAAAAATCCTACCTACACTACAAAGCAAAACGCCCCTTCCTCTTGGGGGGAGGTGGCTTGCCCACAGGGGCTGGCGTGTGAGCCTGGACAATCTTCTGCCACCGCGTCTCAAGTTCTGCATGGCAGTCCAAAGAAGAGAGAGGGAGTGAATGCGGCGTTCAAACTGAGCTGGGACCACTAGGTCGGCCAGCAACATCTGGATGTAGTTCATGGCAGGTTTACCTAGCTTCCTGGGAATGTCCTTGGGGCCAGGCCAGGTCAAGATATGCCGCCCTGGCTGGCCAAGCCGCTGAGGGCCGGCCAGACCAAGGGCGGTGTCGACCTGGCTGGTGCGAGCAAGATGTCCTACAAATGCTATCCTACGCTGCCTAATCTCGTCCGAATACCGAGGCATACCCTGATACAAAGACTCTAATGATCTACGCTGGGAAAACCCTACATTCAGGACCTGTCGGAGCATCCTGTAAACCGTGCCGTCGAGCTTAGCCGCCAGTGTGTCCGTGAGTGTCCACTGATACCTCGGCGCCATACGTAAGCAAGGTGAGGACGAGGACCTTGAAGAGCATGCGCTTACGGTGCTCGCCCAGGCCCTTCAAGCGCCAGTAGGTGCATGGTGAGCGAACGGAGCCTGGCCCAGGCCAGGCCGATGCGGATGTCCACATCGTCGGCGGTGTCAGGGAGCCAGCTCCCTTACAGTTTGAAGCGATCACAAAACGGGACCTCCATCCCGTCGAGCAGGCGCGGCAGCGGCGGGCGACTGGAGGCCCCAACCACCATCGCCTCAGTTTTGACACTAAATCTCCAACCTCACCGCCCTCGCCTCCAGGCCCAGACAGTCCAGCCAGGTCTGAATGTGCTCGGGGCGCGCAATGAGGGTGGTGTCATCCGCATAAATCAGGTCCGGGCCAGGCGGTAGCCAGTGCCACCCCCGCCACGGTGCTCGCGCTCGTTAAGAATGTCCAAGCCGGGCTCGAACCCCTTAAGAGCAGTAAAGCGCGCACGTGCCCGGCGCATGACGTGATCCATGACAACTGATAATGAACAGATATGGGGACAGACCGACACAACCTTGCCACACCCTGTGGTGAAGGGGGAATGGTGGGGTGGTGCCTTCCGCAGTCGGCACTACTGCCTGTGAGCCCTCATACTGAGTCGACGAATGGCAGCAATAATCGCTGGTGGCACCCGATCCAGAGCTAGGATGGCCCGCCAAAGAACCTCCCACTGAGGACTGTGTCAAAGGCCTTGATATAGTCAACGAAAATGAAGACCAGCGGCAAACTGTCAGGGCAAAGGCGACGCACCTCGTCCATCAACCGGGCCGCGCGCGACAAACACAGCCATGACAGTGTTACGACCACGACGGAAGCACCCATCTGAGACTCACCCAGGTGCATGTGGGTCCAGCGCGGCGCGGAGCCTGTGCAGCATCATGCGCATGAAGACCTTTGAACAGCGCGGCGCTCTGGAGGCAGACACCCCGATAGTTACCGGGGTCGATCAGCAGCAGAGCCCTTCTTGTACAGCATGACGCGGATGGCTGTCTGCCACTCAGCAGGCGGAGGCTCGTCAGAGAGCAGGACACGGTTGCAGAACACCAGCAGAAGATCCCTCACCGCCGGGTCAGGGGTCTTCAGCAGCTCAGCAGAAAGGTGGTCGGCACTGACCGCCGCGTTGTACCGCAGGCGAGCAAGGGTGCCATCCAATTCCTTCAAAGTGAAGGGGTGGACGACGTCGTTGGTGGCAAGGCAGCCCTCCTGCAAGGCGGGGACTTGGTAGTCCGCGGCCGAGGAGGGGGGCGCCCGGGATATAGAGTCACTAGAGGGGGAGTGTAATCAGAGGCCTAGCCCCCGGCCCATGCGGTCCTCTACTAGCTGTTCTTTGAAGGTGAGGGCCTTGCATGCGGCGTCTAGCATTGCGGGGCCCGGTCCACGTAAGGAGGTGCCGGCCAGGCTGAGTTGGGCGCAGTCCCGATTACATCAGCGGCGGCGGGCGCAGTGGCAGCTCCCGCGGGGGTTTGTGGTGACGTGATGTGTCTACCTGGTCGGTTGGTGCGAGCTAGGTGCCCTACTATAGCTGCAGGCGCCGCTGCTTTAATGATTGAATTGAATTGAATTGTAACATAACTCCGTTGGGAGTATATGTAGCACATAGCCCTTGAGAGGGGGCATATGGCCTATCATACATCCTAAGCTACTTCCTGCAAGGGTGGGCCGGGATGTAAAGGACCCTTGCTCTAGGTGCACCAGGGCACTTGCATCCCCATGATCTTCAAGCTATGCCCAGCGAAGCGGGAGCCTGTCATGGGGGGGAAGATCAGCATAGCTATACAAAAGCTAGGGCATGGCGTCTCAGCAGAGAGTTACTCCCTGCATGGGCACAACATAACTAAATAAAGCTAGGCATCATCTGGAGTGTGGCTCATCATAGGCACACATGTACATGATTAAATAAAGCGCATGGCTTAGCTGGGATAGTGCCTCTAGGAGGCGTACATGATGCTGGTGATATATGGCATGCCCAGGTACAAGTACCTCACTCAGCGAACATTAAATAATATTGAATTTAAATTATAACATGCCTATGTTGGGAGATCATGTAGCACATATTCCTTGATGGATGGTGGAGTGGAGGGAGCCGCGTAATCAAACTCACCTAACACTAATCTATCTAGTCTAGAAAAATCCTAACTACACTACTCATCAAAACGCCTCCTCCTCTTGGGGGGAGGTGGCTTGCCCACATGCAGGGTCGGGCGTGTGAGCCTTGACAATCTTCTGCCACCGCGTCTTGTTCTGCATGGCAGTCCAAAGAAGGGAGAGAGAGTGAATGCAGTATTCAAACTAGGCTGGGACCAGTACTACTTAGGTCGTCCAGCAACATCTGGATGTAGTTCGTGACATGTTTCCCTACCCTTTTGGGAAACCCCTTGGGGCCAGGCCAGGTCAGAATATGCTGCCCTGGCTGGCCAAGCCGCTGGGGGCCTGCCAGACCAAGGGCGGTGTCGACCTGCATGGCTGGTGCGAGCAAGATGTCCTACAAATGCTATCCTACGCTGCCTAATCTCGTCCGAATACCGAGGCATTCCCTGATACAAAGACTCTATTAAATGACGGGCGCTTGGAGAACCCTACGTTCAGGACCTGTCGGAGCATCCTGTAAACCGTGCCGTCGAGCTTAGCTGCCAGTGTGTCCGTGAGTGTCCATGCCTCGGCGCCATCCGTAAGCACGTACCGTGAGGTGACGAGGACCTTGAATAGCATGCGCTTGCGGTGCTCGCCCAGGCCCTTCGAGCGCCAGTAGGTGTTGAGCAAACGGAGCCTGGCCCAGGCCAGGCCGATGGCAGCGGATGTCCACATCGTCGGCGGTGTCAGGGAGCCAGCTCCCCAGCAGTTTGAAGCGGTCGCGAAACGGGACCTCCGTCCCGTCAAGCAGGCGCGGCAGCGGCGGTCTACTGGAGGCCCCATTGAACCACCAATGATCGCCTCAGTTTTGACACTAGCAATCTCCAACCTCACCGCCCTCGCCTTCAGGCCCAGACAGTCCAGCCAGGTCTGAATGTGCTCAGTCGGGGCGCGCGATGAGGGTGGTGTCATCCGCATAAATGAGCCGGGTCGGCCAGGCGGTAGCCAGGTTTAACCCCGCCGTGCTCGCGCTCGTTAAGAATGTCCAAGTCGGGCTCGAACCCCTCAAGAGCAGTAAAGCGCGCACGCGCCCGGCGCATAACGTGATCCACGACAATAATGAACAGGTATGGGGACAGGACACAACCTTGCCACACCCCGTGGTGAAGGGGGAATGGTGGGGTGGTGCCTTCCGCAGTCCGCACTACTGCCTGTGAGCCCTCATACAGTCGACGAATGGCAGCAATAATCGCTGGTGGCACCCGATCCAGAGCTAGGATGGCCAAAAGAGCCTCCCAGAGGACCGTGTCAAAGGCCTTGATATAGTCAGCAAAAATGAAGACCAGCGGCAAACTGTCAGGGCAAAGGCGACGCACCTCCTCCATCAACTGCGAACATGAGCAGCGTATCCTACACGAAAAATGGATCGCAGCATGTTGGTGACCGCGCCGTCCAGCTTTCTGGCAAGGTCGGCAGTGAGAGTCCACGACTCGGCCCCGTACGTAAGAACAGGGAGGACCAGGACCTTAAACAGGTCCAGTTTGTCTATCTTGCCCAAGGGCTTGCGCCCGCCACCGACAGGGCCCGGTATGGGCGTAAAGCGTGCCAGGCGAGGGAGATACGGTGGTCAACATCGGCCTCGCAGCTGGGGAGTACCCAGCAACTAGACGCGGTCCCGATACAGGAATCGAGAGCCGTCGAGGAGAAAGAGGTCGGGCGGTGGCTAAGTGAGCCCAATCGCCAGAGCCTCAGTCTTCTTGCTGACCTCAAGCCCCGGCCACCGCACGGGCCTCGAACAACGCCAGGCAGTCAAGCAACGTCTGCACGTGCTCAGTGCCCTCGAAGAGGGTGGTGTCGTCTGCATAGATGATGTCCGCCAGCCGAAACCTGCCATGAACTATACACAGCAGTTGCTGGCCGACCTAGTGGTCCCAGCCAAGTTTGTACCCCGCATTTCCTCCCTCTCAGTACTTAAATTGCTTCCAAGGACTGCTATGCAGAACAAGATGAGGTGGCAGACCATTGTCCAGGCTCATACGCCAGCCCCTGTGGGCAAGCCCCCTGCCCCCAAGCAGAAGGGCCGGCGCTTTGCTGAGTAGCCTAGTTAGGATTTTTCTGGATTAGCTTAGAGCTAGCTTAGATAGGTTTCGCGGCTTCGCCCACCTCCATCCATCAAGCAAGGGAACATGTGCTATATGATCTCCCAACGGAGTCATGTTATTAATTAATTAATTAATTAGACTCGTGCTCCCGTTGGGGAGTCACGGAGCATTAACCCCGATGGATGGATGGATGGGTGCACACATTCCTACCGGTCTAATCTATCTACATTGGCTACATACTACATCTATCTAACAACATTCTAACTGTCATGTTATCAAGGAGACAACCAGCGCAGGCCAGAAATCGGGAGAATTAATCCGGACCATGGTAGCTCGAGCCTGCCGTTGTCTTGTCCGTACGTGTGTTCGAGTCGTTCAGGATGATGAATATGAATGGTGATGGAAATGTGTAGCCTTGTGCATTGAAATTATGGCTGGCTTACGTGTAGAGCGACTAGATGAACTAGACGGTGGGGCCGGAAACAACGTGCTTGATCAGGGCGTGTGTTTCGAGCCTAACTGGCCGGGAGTGTCTAGTGGTGAGCACCATTGCTGCGATCGCTCTCCCACCATTTATGAGGAAATACCCGCAAATGGAAAACCACTGAAAAGGTCTAGCTAGTCAGTCATTACGTTTGCCATGCCATGATTCCAAACGCCCAAGAACTGCACACGGTGCAAAGGCAAAATTCCGGAGGACAGCACTTTCAAATGTGCGGCGGGAACCAAAAGCCCGCGTATGCCAGAAAACATCGTGTTGCTGCAGCGACGCAACGATGTGGACAACGAATCCAGTGCCAAGCTCAGAACGGCCGCAAAGGAGATCTCCAGGGTTATAATTTAATTTAATGTTAATTATAATTAACTACTGCACGCAGCACGCGGTGCTCTTGGCGGTACTCAATGCGCGCTTCGGCGAGTTTTCTGCCGAGACTGAGGGTGCGACGATCGCCTTCAACGACGTCCACGAGAAGTTGCTCCCCCGCGTGATGGGCATCGAGGTGCTCCTGGCCAGCGGCGATGACGGCTTGGATGTCACACGGACCCCGCTCGCAGACCGGGAGAAGCGTTTCGCTCGGTCGAGCGAGAGCAGCTCGCTCGCGAACAGGCCTAGGTGCTTCAGGATCTCGCGATCGTGAGTAGACAGCTTCCTCGGGCGGTCGTCCAGGATGGACAGCGTGCCCACACGCTGGCCGGCCACCGACAACGGCACGCCCGCATAGAAACGGAGCCGCGCGGGGCCTTGCACGAGCGGGTTATCTGTGAAACGTGGGTCGGCCTTGGCGTCCGGGACCTGTGAGGGGTGGGGCAGGACATATTGGGAGCATGCATGCATGCATGCATCCAGGCACGGTTTAGGCGCTTGATGAGATTGCAGTCACCTGCAGCGCGGCAGACAGGCACATGCCAGCATGGCGACTGGAGCAGATAAAAGCCAGCACACTAGGGAGGTCAGGGAGTATCCTGTGGCAGTATAATACATGCCATTTGGTAGTGCACACACGAGTGTGACCAATTGCTCCTTGTCATGTCAGATGAGCACTCATACCTTGGTGACCATAAGGTAATATAGTATAAGGCATTCCTTGGCAACACAAGGACACAAACTCGGAGGCATGGACAAAAGGATGGAGAGGGAAACATGATCCGCCAACGCAAGGAAAGAGACATGTATGTGAAAATGCTTGTAAAAAGGATATATCGCTGCACACATGTTGCAGTGCACGCACTGCACTGTCATTATCATGCACGTTATCATTACATGCACTTTGTCCACATGCCACATGACCATAGAAGCACAGACATGAAACCATACAACATTTTGGGGCTGTCCGCGCTTGCGAATGGCCCCTGACTCCCAAATGTCGACCTCCAATGCCTTTATCTGATATGCAATCGGGACCCGGGTGTTGCTCCGGGGGAAAGACCCGCACACTGAATGATCAATGCCCATCCATCAATCATCATCTGCAGCCCGTGGTCAAACCGTGCGCTGTCAGCCTGTCACAAGCCAATCATATCTAAACAAGAAAACCTCCTTGGCTATTTTATGTAACATTTAGGGCACTCGCAGTGACTAAAAAACAATATCCTGCAGGCAGGGCATGCTGGGTGCAGGACCCGCAGGATGTGTGAGCCGCGCCAAGTGTGTAAGCCTCGCGAGCCCCACGTCAAGTATGCATATTTACCACTATTTCAGCCTCACCCATAACATGTCATGGCGCTTTGTAGTGGTGATTAACGGGTGCAGGGCTTCAGAGCTTTAAATTTGTTCATATGTCTCCTCTCCTCAAACACCTCGCCCTGCCTTGTAGTTGTGGCATAACCAGCAGGCCGGGGCAGGGTTTCAGAGCGTCCATTTGTTCAGAGCCTCCGATGTCAGAGTGCCTCCTCACCTCGAACACGTCGCCCTGCTGGATGGTGAGCGAGCAAAAGGCCTGCTCCCTGGGTGTGTCGCAGCAGCCCAGGTTGCCCGCGGATGACTTGAACCACTGCCGCTCGGCATCCATCAACGACACAAAGGCCAAAGGGACCTTGAATGCGGTCGTGCACATCCGGGTGACCGCGTCGTACCTGTGCCGTGGTTGGATATAGCACGGTGACACATATACAGTAGCACGTTGGATCGCCATGCGTCCAGGAATAGTTGTCTCACTTGTAGACAGTAGCTCGTGAATACTGATGGGGGGCAAGTGGGGATAGGAGACCTGGAATAGTTGTCTCACTTAGTAGACAGTAGCTCGTGAATACTGACGGGGGGCAATGTCGTGGCTTTAGAGACCTCACAGTGGCCTATGCTCTGAGCCTCTTAAGAAATGCCCGCCCGGTCCTACCTTGGGTCCGGGTGCTTGCTCTCCAGCAACAGCATGTCCTGTTTGATGAACGCCTTTCGCGCCTCCTCACGACTTGTGTCCTCGGGCACCCACTTGCTCTGGTACCGCAGCAGCATGGCGCTGATGCGAGCGCGCGCTTGTGCGGGGGTGAAGGGCCAGGGGATACAGTCAGCATTCACGAGGGGGCAGTCAACCGCCTGGGCGTCGTTGGACGGCCACGCCCCCCCCTCGCAGCACACCATGCAGAGCAGGCTGGGCTGTTTTCGCTGCATCTCCTGCAGAATGGCCAAGCCATCTGGGTCGTCGGCGCTCAGTGATGCCCCACGGCCAAACACCACAAGTGCTGGCCGTTTCTTCTCCACGAGCTGGGGGGTGGGTGAGCAGTATGTCAACCGTAGCAAAACACGTGTGCACGGTTAGGCGACATAGAAGAGAGAGTGAAACTGTTGGCACCATGTTGGATTCAAACAGAGGACCGCTCGCACGATTTCACGACCATAGGGTCTCCTGGTCCTAAGACATCCCGACAGTACGTGGAAAAGCTCTTTACCGTAGAGCGGTGCAAGTGTGTCTAAATTTCCCCAATTGATATGCCTGGCAGTGGAGCGAACCTAACTGCAAGCCACATGCGGGCGCATGTGAGTAGGAGTTCAACTCACTGGGTCACGCAACGGCGGAAGCCGTGCAAATGTGAGGTTAAACCACGGCTGAACTCTGGACCTCGGCAGTGCGCCAGCACCTCAGCTAGATATAGTATAGATATAGTAGTAGCATAGATATAGTATAGGAAAAATATGAGATATAAGTAGGAACAAATGCACAAAGCAGTGTGTGCACAATACTCTAAGTCCCAACAGTCTCCCCATTACCAGCACACAGCACGACCGGCAGAACACTAGAGAAATCTGTACAATCCAAGTTACCATTATTGAGGGTGTCTCCACATTCAAGAACTCGGGGGTTCCAGTCGACCTGCACTCGGAGTGTGGAGAGGTCCAGGAGTTAGGAAGTACAGATAGCACGGAGCCACGACACGGACTCGGAATGTGGAGAGGCCCCAACTCCTACCACGGAACATCCAGGATGCAAAATGGTACACCCATGAGGAGGACCCACCAGCTGGAAATCTTCCGCCGAGTCGGCGAAGTAGGGCTTGACGTCGCTCTCCTCCTGGAGTGCATCGCAAACACACTCCCGCACGCTGGCATTTGGCAGGTAGGCCACCAACAGCACATCGCAAGCGGGGCCCGAGGACTGCCGCCGCATCGACCGTTGCCGGGGCGGCAACCGCGAGCGCTCCCCTGACTCCTTCCGCTCCCTCAACACGCGCATGGCTTCCTCCTCCAACATCCACCGCCCGGTCTCCACCCGCGACCCCCCGGCGTCGCACTTCCCCAGCCAGATGCAGCTCCCCTCGCTGGCACCCGTCACGCTCAGCCCGGCATGAAATGGCTGCACCTCCCCACGGGACATGCTGCTGGCCTCGAACCGGGAGACCCGCTCGTTGGCCAGCGCCACCAGCACATCCACCTCGTCGTCGCTGCGCGCGGGGTCGTGGTGAAACAGCGCCAGCTCACGCACCTGGGGGCGGGGGGTGGGGGGAGGGGGATCATGAGCGAGTGATGGATGCCAGTCGGGGTTGACGAATACCAGCCAGGGGGTGGGGTGGAAGGTTGGGCAGTTCAGTCGGAGGGTGGGGTATGGCAGCATGAAGACTGAATCAGTACAGCGGCAGGTTAACAACTGTGCTAGTAGCATCTTTCCATTCTTTTGCCCTGCGTGCCGCACGAACATCCTGGCACAAACCGTTCGCTCCTCCCACCATCCATTCGTGTTGCCTGCAAGATCTGCGTACAGGCAGGCACGGTCCTTCTCCTGATGGCAAACCCAGCCTGTTCGACAGCCTCGCAGCGATATACTGTGCTGGTTGTCTCCTTTGACTTAGGTTGCACGGCACCCCGTAGGAGAAGCGGAGGCTTCTTGCTTTCTTTGGAACTGACAACCATGCATCCCTGACCAACTACTACTGGAGGATCCGCCAAGATGCAGGCCGTGCCCATGGAGCAGGTCAGGTGGCTCAAGGTGGCCATTTACAACTGAACACGTAAAAATCTACATATTATGTATCGGATAAAAAAATGATGTACTGTACTAAATATCTATGTAATGTATCCATATTGATGAATGTACACCGCAGCCGGCAAGGTGCTCCTGGATGGATGTGCTGCTGAATGAGTAAAATAGTAGAGTAACTGCATAATATAAGAATAGTGGTATAATGTATATAAAAGTTGCATAAGAATAGTGGTTTAATATAGTAGTATATAATACTACTATAAGACTAGTGGTATAAAATGCGCTAATCTACATGTGGTTATATATATACATATATATACACGGCAGGCTCGAGCTACCATGGTCCGGATTCTCCCGATTTCTGGCCTGCGCTGGTTGTCTCCTTGATATATACATACATATATATACATGTTCTAATAAATTGTGACCCTATAAAACCAGCACGCCCCTAAGCCCCGCGTGCTCGCTCACCTGCGCGTGTATGGCCAAGTCGACAGCATACTCTACGGTAGAGTGACCCCACCCCATCTTCTGGGGGTACACGGCGGCGTGAAACTGGGCGTCATGGATCAACAGGTCAGCGCCGCGCAGGAACGCCATGTGGCGCCCATCCTCGCTCTGCAGCTCTGCACGCACACGTCACCGCGCACACAGACATTGCGGCAACCGACGTGGCAAGCGGCGCGTTGCCCGCACCCGCACATGGCAAGCAACTTGCATGTCAGGATGCCTATGGACATGCATATCAGCCGACATGCCCGGGGGGCACACGAGCACAGGGGGCCGCAGGTAGCAGCATGTTATTACACAGCTCTCAGTGCTACAACGATAGTTTTAGTACAGCACCCAATTCAACGGTAGAAATGATGCAGAAACTTTCCAGCAAGAATCAGCAGGCTGAGCTATCCCGAACCAAACATCAGGCCCCAAAGACCCAAAAGGCCCAACAGGCCCAAGTTACAGGCCCAACAGGCCCAACACGCCCAACAGGCCCAACAGGCCCAAGTTACAGGCCCAAGTTACAGGCCCAACAGGCCCAACAGGCCCAACAGGCCCAACAGGCCCAACAGGCCCAACAGGCCCAACAGGCCCAACAGGCCCAACAGGCCCAACAGGCCCAACAGGCCCAACAGGCCCAACAGGCCCAACAGGCCCAACAGGCCCAACAGGCCCAACAGGCCCAACAGGCCCAACAGATGCCGCACATGGCCGGGCCTTTGGTGCCTTGCATGCATAGGACGGCATGCAATCCACCAAATCCACATCCACGTTTCTTTTAACGTAATTGACAGCATTCGCTTGAATGATCTACGCTGACTGCACATGGACCACAAGGTCGAACAATATCCTGATATTAGAGACTATGAAATTAACTTGAGAGGGCATCCACCACCCCAGCAGGATGAGTGACGCATACCATGGCCACAGCATTCTACGGGTAGAACCTACTATGGGCACAGCATACCATGACCACAGCATTCTATGGGTAGAACCTACTATGGGCACAGCATACCATGACCACAGCATTCTATGGGTAGAACCTACTATGGGCACAGCATACCATGACCACAGCATTCTATGGGTAGAACCTACTACTGTGGTAAGACAATTGGTAAAGCGTGCAATGGGTAAAGCATACTATGGGTCAGTCAGTTCTATCTCAGAAACCACAACCTGGACGCACTGGGCTCATCAGGTCTGCCAACACAGCTAGACCCACGCTACATCACCGTGCATGTGCGTAGAGTCATGCCATTGCATCTTTCTACACTGACAGTCTGCAGATTCTCAGGAGTGTGGTTCAATGGTTATGACAGATCATGGCAGAACCTGCATGCAAGAGGGTTGCTGGTGATGCCTTGTGATAAGATGGCCTCCACGACCTGCCACGTGACGGCATGGCATCAGGCATGCAAGATCCATCACCCAGATCACACCCAGCCATGCACCCAACCCCTTCATGTTGGTCTTATTTCCCCCCAGCTGCCGGCTCCCCCCACATATGAGCAAGTATGCTTCACAATACCCCCCTGCCGTACAGACATACTACTATACCGTATACTCAGGGTGGAAGCGCTTGTGAACACAACATTATAGTTAGTAAGCTTAGTAGGTCCGTGTTCCAGCTGCCACCACCCCTAATCGAATGGGCGGATCTTACCCCTCTGAAAGGTCCTGCGTGCATGGAGCCAAGTCAGACAAACACTACCTGGGGAATGCCTGGCTGCAAGCCTATAGCTCCCCGGTCGTACGGCTAAGTGTGGTGGGCACCAAACTAATGCTGTCATGCGGCCGCTCACCAGGGGTACCCCCCGCCGCGAGCGCGGTGTTGTACGGCTCGTGGTCGGTGCAGTAGACCACAGCGACGCCGTCGGCCTCGATGCGGTAGCCCAGCGTGACGGCCGTGTGGTTCATGTAGCGGCTGGTGACCGTCACATCGTCGCCCACCCGCAGCGTCTCCTCCGCCAGATCGTGGTACTGCATGCAGTGGGAGAGGCGCGATGGGGGGGGCGGGCAACACACGGTGCCATTACTCAAGTCTAAAAGTGGAGGACGCGGCACATATCAAAGATCAGACAACCAGTGCAGGCGAGAAATCTGGAAGGAGTGCGGCATGTATTGTTATAATATTGGGCATGTATAGCATGGGCGCATCAACAACACGCGGGACCATGCATACATGCTTTGATGAACAAGCAACTTTCGGGATCACTGCGGGCAAGGGCTGTCGCAGACTAGAGTACTTAGCCGGTCGACTGAAGATCGCGTGCCCTGCAGTGGATGGACATCTGAAAAGCCAAATCAGGAGTCGCGTGAGCGGTGCATGCATCGGTCTGATACACCCGTGCCAGCACTTTGGTGCATGGATTATAAGACTCACATATCATGAATGGGTCTCAGGTCCACATCATGCAACTGTCAGTCTCTATTTAGTCCACAGAACAGTTGACCAATTGGTATATGCATGTTGACGCCGGTATATGTATAATATACCCTCGAGCGGCCAAGGTGACGACAGGTTGAGCGCATGCGCAGGACAATCAATGCAAGGGATATTGTGGTTGTATGGTCGTCTTCTATTACTCTTCGGAAAATTTACCTCCACCTTGGCGCCGAAAGCCTCCTCAGTGATGGGGAAATACAGGTACTGCATCTGTCCACGTAGTGCGTCCGCGAGCCCCGCGCTGAGGCCATGAGGGCCGTAGATCTGGATGTCGTTGCCTGGGACGAACAAGGGCGTGAAGAAAGGCAGACCCTGGATGTGGTCCCAGTGCGTGTGGGTGACGAAAATGTGCGCCTCGATCGGCTGCTTCTCTCGCGCCAATTGCATGCCGAGCTCCCGAGCCCCCGTGCCGCAGTCGAGGATGAGTTGCGTGCCGCCGTTGGTGATAATTTGGATGCAGCTCGTGTGCCCGCCATACCGAAGCGTCTCCCCTCCCGCCTTCGATATGGAGCCCCTAGTTCCCCAAAACTTGACAAGCATTTTTGCGGCCGTTAGTTGCCGTTATAATCCCGTCCACTTGTACTACTTATAGAGTACGTAGGTCATTAATGTCCTTCTGTACAGCAAGAAGGGTTTTCGCTGCAGATGGCCAGCGCGGCGTCGTTCCCATGTTGATGATCAAGCTAGATTATATACAAGCCATGTTTAAGCGCCCATATCAGTTAAATTAGTCTTATTGGTGCACAACTACAGTGGGAGGTCCGCGGTACTATAACGCAAGGAATGGCCGCGCGTTGCTTCTCACCGCATGGTTCCAATTTTCTGCTCGACCCTGAGTGTTAACAGGAAGACCTTTCAGGTCATGAAGTAAGTTGATGTAGTTGCCGTTGCAGGCATGTGTGTGCGGTCGAATAGACGTATTATACGTACCCATTAACTGATTAAGGGCGATTGTTATACATGCAGTCATTTGTTGCTTTGGCGCGGTCAGCTTTCTCTGCAAAATTACATGGTTCATTGCCGTATCAAGTGGTTGGCAGCTAAACCGCGTGGCAGCGACGAATGGAAGTGACCATGATCATGGTCACCGGCAGCAGGTTGCCCACGGCAGCAGAGATTTGGAAACGGCCGAGGGCCAAGAATAATATATATCAAGTAACGTGCGTTGTAACTTACATATAATTGTACATGATCGGATCATGGTCACCGGCACCGCCGATCGATCTCAAATTAAGTATATCGTGCGCCACGTCTACGTCGTTATAAGTACACGTCATCAATATATATAAGTTGTTGTTGTTGTTGTTGTTGTAATGCTGTTGCCCACGGCAGCAGAGATTTGGAAACGGCCGAGGGCCAAGAATTTAAATAATATCCATAATATTAGTACATGATGGATTCCTTGCTGGTAGCTTCTAGAGGCTTTCTTACCTTCTGTGTTCCGCGGGATCTCAGATTTGGGCAGCTAGCGTTTTGTCTGTGGTTCCGCTTACAGCAGCTAGCGTTTTCACTTTTGTGTGGGTGGTTCCGCTAATTTTACAGCACTGTAGATAGCAGCTGATGCGTTTTCACGTTTGTTGCTTTCTGACGACAATGTTGTTGTTGTTGTTGTGTCCCACGCCGCCGCACGTGGGCAGCAGAGAATCTATAGTGGCCGAGGGCCGGGTATATCTGACGACAATGATATCCGGCACCAAGTGGGCAACAAGTGCATCTTGATCTAAAAATTCATAAGCTTTTAACGCACGTTACTTGATATTCCACTTGTCACGCCTTGAGTGGGAACCAACTAAACTGAACTAAACTGAACTTGGCACTTGGCGTCTTCGCTGCCGCGACTGCCTGTTCAGCGGGTTAAAATTGTTACCCAAAATTCTGTAGTACAACCCTCGCTCCCTCGCCGCTTCCCGGATATGAGGCACGTGAGTCGAACCGGAAGATCAAGGAAGTAGCCGCACGGTTTCCTGTCACGTTTTCTACAGCAATAACGGAAAGCACGAGGGATGCTGACAGCTGGCGCCGGCGGCCTTACAGCCGGCGCCGGCGGCAAATGCCGCCGGCAAGCACCCGGCGCCGGCTGTTTTCCAAGCTGGCCGGCACGGCGCCGGCTGGCCGGCTCGCCGTAGAATGGCCGGCCCGGCAAAGCTTATGGCATGGGGCTATGGGTACTAGGTACTAGAGGTAGTCAATAGTGCCCTCCAGCTGGCGCGGCGGCGTGCCAGGCTACATTCCTGTCGGTCATGTCCGGCGTGGGAACAACAACAACAACATCCCCTCCTGTCACTTGACCCCTACATAGACATGGGCCGCAGATTATTTTTCCGTCGTTGTAGCTGACTGTGTCTGCCAGTCAGTTCACAGTTGGATGACTTGAACTGGGGATCGGATTCGCTGATACTTATGTACCATTTCACCTCTCTAGTCTATAATTGGATACTGTAAATGGATTCGCGTATTATAAATCACAGGACAGGCTATGGCGGCGTAAAGGATAGTAGGCGATAGCCTCGACCATTCGCGACCGGGAAGATACCTCCAGATTCGTCGTTAAAAGGTGCGTCTAACGAGCTCCCTCTTGCCCGCAACCTTTGAGGCTAGCCGCCATGCGGTCCATGTCGGTCACAGGCTGTCTTACGTGGGTACGTAAGCACCTGCAAACCACATTGTTCTCATGACGGCTAGCCCGGATTGCGGTTGGATTACGGGTAAAGTGCTGTTCGTAGGACGGTACAAGCTATGGTCAGTGTATACCCGGCAGGTGCTGGGTTTCCTGATTATGCAAATACCCCCTTACCGCAGGTGCGGACGACACACTTTAACCCCTGGTTACGGAATTACCATGCACTGGCGGTTTAGTGGAGGAACCACTAACGCCTTCCCTGGCGAGTCGACTTCGCCTAGAAACCCCCCCCTGAGATCTGCCGTCATTGCTAGACACGGCAAGGCAATGAGGCTTTCACCCATGGTCATCACCCATCATCTCAATTCCGGCACCCCACCACCACCCGACACTGACATTCTTCCTCGTTTGTGGTTTGTCTGCGCTTTTCCATGGTTGCCCCGCAGGCCCCGTACGCCATGAGCCACACCGACCTTGTCCATGGCAAGGTTCCACCGTCCCCTGAATTGAAAGCTGCGCTTCAAGCATCTACAGAGAAAATCTTGGTCATCATCCTACACGGCATGGATGCTTCGGTCTCTGACAGGAATGAGCTGAGGAAGCTGATGGCCGATCGGGGCGGTATAATAGTGGGCGGCGTAAAAAACCAACCAAACTTCCATGTACGCTTCCCATCCGCAGAAGCTGCTGAGGCAGTTCTTAAAGCTTACATCCACGGCAAGGGCAACCCGTCCATCATGGTGGGCCCCAAGGTCTTCCGGCTTCACCAGTACCAGCCCGAGTACAGTGGTGCCGAATTCACCCTCACTCTGTCGCACTTACCGGCAGAAACACGCGACATTGCGGTGATACCTATGCTTATCAGACCCTGGGGCACGCCGTCGAACCCGGCGCTCTACGAGGAATCCGTCCAAGGCAAAGCATCACGGGCCGCAAAAGAAGAAATCAAGGTGAACTCCGCAGCCATGGGGTTCACACCCAACTTCGACCCGGCACGTGGGCTTACAGGAGACGGTCTAAACCTGATCTACGGCATGCCGGGCGGCTACTCGGAGGATAGGCCCCGCTGCATTCCGGACATCATCACGGTGCAAACTCACGACAACTCCGGCAAGATCGCCAGCAACCACAAGATCACCACGCAGATCGACATGGAGCGCCCGGTGTGCACCAGCTGCATGAGGAGCCGGGAACATGAGCCTAAGGACTGCCCGCACAGGTCCACGGCTAACAGGGCTAAGAAGGACCGCATGGCTCATGCCAACCTCGGCCCCACACCGCGCCCCGATAATGCCCAGGATCCCAACGGCAGCCGGAACACAACCATGGGAGAGGATATCAACCGCTTCCTCTGGAACGGACTGGCCGACTGGAGGGTCTGTCACGACCTGGGTATGCCGGCGGGGGCAAGGATTGCCCTCAAGCTCCACCTTCTCATCACCTCAACCGGCAACGAGGACTCCATTTTCTGCCCGCTCAACGAGGCCAACGAACCCTACCTGTACGTCTGGGAACCTCGTGGGTACAAAACACAACGCCCACTCGACTTCTGGACCGACGCGCAGATGCACATTGACAGCCTGGCACTGAACCCACTGGTCACACTCAACCCGGAAACCCCCACCCTTCACATGGCCCACGTTGAGAATGGGGGTCCCAGGAGGGGAATTGACCTAGTGAAGATCCTCCTCCCAGGCACATACCAGCCAGATGACACGGGCAAGATACCGGATGCGGCCGGGCGATGGCTACTAACGTCCAAGAAGCAACTTTTCGAGGGCAGCAGCACCCCCTGGCCACAGTACAGGCCTGTCCGCCGCAAGGACCAGCCAGCCGCGGACACCGAGCCACCGGGATCGCCGCAGCACATTCCCAACGCCGCCAACGGGGCAGAGCTCAGCCTACCGGAGAATCTTGAGGAGGGGGACGAGATCGGGGAACAGTTGGATGGAGACTAGGGACGACGAACAACTGCGAAAGCTGAGAGCGAATGATGATTGTATTACAATAATACAATGAGAGATCGATGAAAGCTGAGGGCTCAGAATGGAACTGGGCAGACTCGGGTCCTGTGGCACTCCCCAGTGCTACGCCTATATGCCTATGGCGGTGCTACCTGCAGCACACGACCAGTGGACAAGTGTACACCGCAATGCCATGCGACCACGTCACTAGCAACCAGCTAAGACTCGGCCCGTCAGGCCCGGCTACACCGGACCTGGCGGGTCGAGCTAGCACCTAGGAACAGTCTGGCACTAACCGCACATCGGTCCACATGACACCTCAGTACCGTACACCCTGCCGTACTGTACTGAGGTGTCCCGCTCAGCCGCGGTAGGCAATACGCGGCGCGCAGGCCGGAAATCCGTGTGTCAGCCTAAGCATCTCATCTAACTCCCATTATGTTTTCCTTTCAGGTTGAAGGCTAGCGACTTCAAGCCTGACCCTGCCCAGCTAGGAGACTGACTCCAAGCTGACTGAGGTGCTGAGCAACTGACACCCATACTGCAACATCTGGACTGAAAAAGATGGGCCCCAGAACTCGTGCAATACTTGTGATGGCATCACGTTTAGCTCAACATGCCCGGGGAGTTCCTCCTCCTCGCGAGCTCACAAGGGAGATAGCTATGCCTGTCTGCCTATCCAGGGAGTGCACCACCAGCCAAGAAGCCATTGTAAAAATGCCAAGGTAACCGTTTAAGAGGTTCCATGTTGTTCCATCATCATCGCCCACTCAGAGAAAAATACCCAGCCAGGCTGGGTCAACTGAGCTCAGGTTACCTGCAACCTGAGGAGTGACAGGTTTATTGCACCCTGCACTGTCCATGTTGTACCTGCACAACATGTGAGGACCAGCCACCCCTGCCCTGCACAGAGGGGGCTGAAGTCCGAGTGACAGGTGACAGGACTATGACATCCTGGACCTGGCCACATTGCACCTGCACAACGTGGGAGACCAGCCACCCCTGCCCTGCACATGGGTGACTGAAGTCCTGGTGACAGGTGACAGGAATATTTCATCCTGCACCTGTGCTGAGCACGTTGTACTAGACAACATGACAGCACCCATGCCTTACTGCCACTGAACAGTAAGGCCAGGTGGCCCAGGATATCCACAGTGAACTGGGGTCCTGGGTAACCACCTGTCAAGGGAGCTTTGACCCTCCACTTGAATGGGGGCACCTGAGCCACTGAGCTCAAGGCCATTCCACCAAGGCATACGCCCTAGGGAATAAAGGTGTGAGATACATCCCATGCCCACCTATGAAGGTGTGCATAACGAAATTCCATGGTGTTGAGAAAATCAAAACAGATTTTATTGGGCATAGGGCACGCAGATGTATGAAAAACAGACTCCAACCAACCCCCTTGCTGGAAGCCACAACCTACCCCTTGGACCTGCCCAAGGGGTACTGGGTGACCTAGGCGGCCCTGGTGAACAGGACCCTGCTAGGCGTCCCCCCTATGGGGCAGGGTTGCCTGCTTGCCATAGGGGTTCATCAAGTGGTACAACAGCTGATATTGTTCAGCTGCCTGCTGAGGCACTTTAGTGAGTGCATCAGCAGCGTTGTGTTTGTCCTCCACGTGACGGGTGGACTCCCAGTAGGTGGACTCCTGTTTCAGGACCACCCAGTCAAGATCAGTGTGGACAGCATAGGGGTTAGCAAGGAAACTGAGGACTGACTGACTGTCAGTGAGCAAGTGTGCCACCACCCCAGCATTGCTGCCTGCTTGCATCTGCAACCAAACCAGCACATGATTCAAGTACCTGGCATGAAGCACTGCTGACACCACTGCCCTGCACTCAGCAGCATTGCTGCTGACAGCCTTGCGTCTATGCAACCGGCTGTACCATGAAATGAGAGACAAGGGTGCATCATCATTCTGCACAAAATACAAGCCTGACTCCCTTGCCTGCAACTTGGTAATCTGCCTGGACTCCATGGAACTATCCATCATAGCTTGGATGTGAATGGTTTTGTGGAGATCCAAGGAGTGCAAGATAAGGGGAGGGCCCTCCTGGAGAGTTTTGGTGATGGCTTTGTGACCTACTTGCATCAAGACATCATCATCAACTCTGCTAACCACAGCCAGGTGAGGTGCACACGTTGAGCACAACCACCCCAGCTTGCCTCTAATGGTAGGACAGGCTCCAGGTTTGATTTTTGTTTGCAAAACCTCCAAGCAGCTGTGCATGTAATCATTGGGAGAGTAGAGTGCACACACCCACTGGTTTTGATGCTGCTGGAGTTGTAACATTGTGCCACAAAATTTTATGGCAGTGGTGCCCAGCTCTACTTGCTTGCCAATCTCAAAATGCTGTGACACTTGTTGAATAAAATCATCCACAGCACGCCTTGGCCCAGCAATCAGCTGATCATCCCCATGCCACACAAAGGTGAGAATGCCATGAGGGTGTGGGACCACAAAGAAGCAAGGGTCTATGTCATCATATCTAGCCCCTAACTTTTCAAACACAGCCTGAGCTGACATCCTGAAAATGCGAGGAGCTGATTGCAGCCCTTCAACACCTATGTTAGCTTTCAGGTACTGCTGAGGGATGTGTTTTGCCCAAACTCTGGGAGTGGAGACTACGTACACCTGACCATGCCACACTTGTTGTGCTATCTCAGGTGAGCCTTTCAGGAAAGCCCTTTTAATGTCTGTAGCCTTACAGATATAGTCATCCCCATCATTGAGATGACCCACAAAGACAGACAGCAAGATTTTTAGGGATGTTTGCTGAATGCCTGGCGTGTACAACTCTGCCTCTGTCAGATCAGTGGTGCCCTTGAACTCTGTCACACAAGGTCTAGCATGAAAGATGACTGACCCATCTGCTGCTGGCTTATGTTTACACACAAACTTCAGGCGCAAGTGCTTGCACCCTGCAGGCTTTTTGTCAATAGGTGTGACAGGGGAGTATGAGAAGGACTAAGAGGATCTGGCACTACCCATTCTTCCCTGGCCTTGTTAAAGGCCTCCACCCATTTTAGGAATCCTATGTGTGTGCGACAGTCTTGCTCTATCTGTTCATAAGAAAGAGGAGACATTTTAGCCACATCATGCTTGCCCAATCCAAATGAGTTGGGATGAAGTTTTTGGTTGTGAACCAGGTCTGCCACACAGGGTTCTTGCCCTGGGGCATACTTGGGTGTAGCAAATTTTACAGAAGCAATGTTGGTGTTAAGAAGTTTTTCAAGAGAAATTTTGAAATGATTCAGATCAACACCACCCATGTCCTGGATGGATAGTCTATCACTGGATATGAGGACACCAGGGTAACAGAGAAAAGGATCCCCCAATAAAGCATTCCCTTTATAACCTTCCAAGACCTGAAAAGGAGTGGGGATACCGAGTATAGTCAACATGACCTGACCTAATACCTTGAGGGATGACTGCCCTGAGAAATCAGCCACATGGTGCCAGGGTGAAGGTTCCAAAGGCAAATGGGGCACAGCCAGGGCACTGATAATGCTGACCTGGGCTTGTGTGTCCACTGCAACCATAAATGGGCTATTGTCATTCTGCCCAACCTTCCCCACCTTAGCTGATCCTGCAGCAGTTTGAGCTTTGGCTCTATGAGCTGCTTGTAAAATGCGAACAGCGTCTGCTAGGCTGCGTTTGGAAGGTGCAGCTAGTGGCTGAGCTATGTTCACACTTGTAGAGGTGATAGGTTGCTGATCACCTGTTTTGCCAATGTGACCCTCTGCTGCAGGGGGCCAATCCTGCAGTGACTGCCTGCAATCATCAAGGGTGACCTGGGTGTCACAGTGGGTGTGGCTCTCACACTCACCAGTGGGTGTTCCAAACAACCACTCACTGGGCAACGCTGGGATGCCAGGCAACTGTACAGGGCTGTCGGCCAACAGCTCTTCCTCCTCTGCCACGTCTGACACAGTTGGAAAATACAATTTCATCCTGTGAGGTGAACACCTGTGAATTTTTCCCGTGTCATTGTGTTTAACTAACACTGTCCTGCCAGTGGTGTTAAACTTTAGGATGGTGGCTGGCCCATGCCAGGTACCCACCTTGCCTAGTCCCGACTCCTTGTAGAATAGGACCTGATCCCCTTCTCTGAAGGTGGGACGTGGATGCTTTGCATCCTTGACAGCTAACCTGCTAGCTGTCTGTGCTCGCTGTGCGTTGTAGAGGGCTAGTACCTCAGGTGGATAAATGCCTGCATGCAATCCATCTGGTGTAATGACCACCCCTTGTGGGGTTTTCATGAGTGGCCTCCTGTTGAGGACTTGGCACAACCTGGTGGACCACAGAGCTCTGTCAGCATAGGACCCACTGTCAGCCAGCAGATTGCCATCTTCTTTGGCTACAAGGGTTTTAATGGACCTGATGGCCCTTTCAATAATGCCTTGCCTCTCATGATCTTCTAGCCCAGCCAGATCAATAGCCTCACACCCTGGTTCATTGGCAAGACATGTGAACTGCTGATCCAGTAACAATGCCTCCACAGGGTAGTACCTGGCCTGAGCAATCAAGAGAGCCCTGAGCAACTGTGTCTTGTCCATTCCAGGTAATGGTTCAATGGTTGTGTACCTTGACCATGCATCTTTAAGTGCCAAGTAAGATTGTCCTTTGATATGAAAGACATCTCCTACCACCCTGCCCTTGCTCTTAGGTGGGGTAGCTACATGCCACTTAGGGGGTTTGGGTGCATTGAACTGACAATGCTGGCAGTGGGATCTGACCACCTGGCATGCACGTCTGAGTGCTGCCCCCCCTATTGCTGCTGCCACCACCTCTGCACTCACTTCATGCCCATAAAGGAAATGCAACTGCAAAGCAAGCTCCTGAAAACTGATCTGAGCATCCTCTGGGGGACACTCTGCACACCTTGGGAACCATAGATGTGAAGGTTGGTTTAGAGACATAATCTTCTGAAACCAGCTGTAGCACCTTTCCAGAACTGCTCACTGCTCTGACAGTGGGGCATGCAGATGAAAGAGGTGAAGCAGGCACACTCAAGCCAGCATGAGAGGGAGACTCACACTTCTTGCCGTAAGGAGGCCGCTTGCAGTCCTTGGGGTCACCGTGGGGCGGCCCGTGGCACTTGTGGCACAGGACGTCCAAATGCCCCAGCTCGTCCACGTTCTTGCGGCAGGTGGGCCGCAGGTGGTACTTCATGCCACAGCGGGTGCACCGCTGAGAAGACTTGTCCTCCTTGTCCTGCTTCTTGTTGTTGTTGTTGTTATTGTTGTTGTTGTTGTTGTTGTTGTTGTTGTTGTTGTTGTTACTGTTGTTGTTGTTGTTGTTGCTGGAGCTGCCCCCCTTGGAGGGAGACTGCCCCTTACCCTTGCCCTTGCCCCAGCCCCTGCCCTTGCCCTTGCCCTTGCCCTTGCCCTTGCCCTTAAACATTTGTCCCAGCAGGGACTTGACTTCTGCCATAGTGACAGGTCTCTTGCTCCTGTCTTCCCTCTCCCTATCCTCCTCCTCCCTCTCTTCCCCCCTGACCCTCTTTACAGAGGTGCCCATGGCCCCCTGGCTAAGGGGAGCCAAGGCCAGCTTGATATAATCCAATGCCTCCTTCATGTCCTCCCAGTACTTTGCCATTCCTGTTGCAAGCATAGCGTAGGTGTTTTTGTCAAGTTTGAGTTTCTCAAGGAAGGAACGCAGCAAGAACTTGTGATCTAGCTGCTGGACATCAGGACGTGCTTTGATGGCTAGCTCATATTTCTTTGTCTCAGCCACATAGTCCACTGATGTGACCCTGTATTCCTCTACCCACCTGAATGCCCCATAGATGTCCACAGATGAGGGGGTGGAGAGGAGGTCAGTTAGCTCCTTCATGAAAGCCTCCCAAACTGCCCTAGCCTGCGTGTCCTGCCACTTGGGATACCTACGCTGGAAGACAAGAATGAGATTCTGAATCTGAGAAGAGGACTGATGGTAAAATCCCCCTGCATGAGAGATCCAAACCAATTCTTGACATTCAGTTCCTCCCTAGCCAGCTGCAGAGAGAGAAGTGCATGATTCCCCTGCTCCCTAGTATACCCCTCAGGCAGCCCCCTGACATTAATCCTATCCACAGGACGGTTTTCATTGTAAGTGGGCAACCTAGAGGGGGATGCAGGGGGAGAGGGAGAAGATGGTGTTGCTGCTGCAGCATTCACAGGAGAGACCTGCTGAGAGGGAAGTGCTACTTGAGTGAGCTGAGCAGGATGGGCAAACATGGGCTGTGTAGGAGGGTTAGACAACATAGGGGTGGGCTGGTGGGGGTGTGAGTGTGTGTCACTTCCCGCCTCCTGCTGCGGGCCTCCTCCCAATCATGGAAGGTGGGAGAGAGGGACACTTCATCGTCAGTAGGGTTAGTAAGATTGTGATGCAACCAGGTAGGCAGAGTTAGCCACCTACCCGCCCCTCTCAGGATGGCGTTGTGTAGGAGCTCCAGCAAACGCACCAGACGCACCCTGCTGCCCTGCACCCTCCTCCCTGAGAGGAGAGCCTGCAGGGCAGGCAGCAGGTCGTCGCACACCCTGCGTGTGCCCTCTTGGAGGTTGGGCAGGCCCAGGATGTGCGTGATGATTGCACACACCAGGCTGCCCGCCTCCGCGACGTGCATCTGCTGGCTCCTGTCGGCCAGCCCACGGAAGGAGGCTGTGGCTGTCTGTATGGCACGCCACACGGCCTCATCACCAGGGTGATGAAGTCGCGACCTTGCAGGTCGCCCTCCAGCAGTGCTGGTTGCTGCCCAGCTGCGGTGGGACCCTGGGGCCCCTCCGGCCCTGCCAGGGACTTGTCCTTGTTGCGACTAGAGGGGGCCTGCCCCCCAGAGCCGCTGGAGGTGCCCGTGACACCCTCCATGGGGGCTGCATCCCCCGCCAGCGCCGGAGGCGCCGGCGTCGCTGCCGGGGTCCCTGCGACCCCGGGCGCTTGTGTCGCCGCCGGGGTCCCTGCGACCCCGGTGGCCTCCTCAGCCACCTGGCCCCCCACGCGGGGCGGGGGAGCCTGCGGCTGAGGTTGGACCCTCTGACCTGCCAGAGGGTCCTGGGTGGCTTCACCACCCATGGGCGTGTTGGGGGCGTCTGCCGCCCCGCGCCCCGTCGCAGGCGGCATCGCAGCCGCCTCACGCCTATCCGGGCCCCAGCCAACTGGCGTGACTTGGGGCCACGCTGGCAACGGAGTCAGCGCGATCTCTGGTCTGGAGACCACGCGCAGCGCCTCTCTCTGGCGCTGCCTGGACGCCCACTGATCAACAGTGCCGGGGTTGTGCCGCGGCCGATTGGCGAAACAGTACAGCCAAACCGCCACCTGAACCAGTGGGAGCTGCATCCTAAGACGCCCCTCGATCAGCGAGTGCACCCGATGAACCTCTATCGCGTGTATCTGCTCATCTGGAAGCAACTGAAAACGATCGAGCAAGATCCGGCCGTTCACCGCAATGAACGCCGGGATGTCGTCCTCCCCAAGGGGGAGAAAATGGGGTGGGCGCCCGAACATGACCGGGGGCGGAACATGTTCCCCATACCGGTCAATGTCCATGGTGGCCATCTGTCGGCCCACGGAAAGGTTGCCAGACGTCGCAGGTGTCTGCGACGAAAGCTCAAGCGAAGGCCGAGGCCTCGCAGGCGGCACCTCGCCATCCTCCTCGGAGGAATCACTCCGCTCACGACCCCCGTCACCTGCGACGGGGAACGTCGTGCCCGGGGGACCTGCCCCCCAGGTGCCATGGCGGACGAACCGCCAGTGGCAAACGGCCGCCCGCTCGCCATCCCCCGGGCGCCGGGCCCCACCTGCGGGCCCCGACGCCTGGGTTGGTCAGCGACCACCGTGCGGAAGGGACGTTGGGCGTCACCCTCGCATCGGTGGTGGAGGGCGTGCCCTCCGGCGAAAGGCGGGGTGAGGTGCGCCTGGCAGGCGCCTTCCCCTTGTTGTTGTTGCCGTTGTTGCCGTTGTTGGACGCCATATCTTTTTTTTGCTTTAAAAAAAATATCGAACTTTTCAGTCCAAGTTGGATGGAGACTAGGGACGACGAACAACTGCGAAAGCTGAGAGCGAATGATGATTGTATTACAATAATACAATGAGAGATCGATGAAAGCTGAGGGCTCAGAATGGAACTGGGCAGACTCGGGTCCTGTGGCACTCCCCAGTGCTACGCCTATATGCCTATGGCGGTGCTACCTGCAGCACACGACCAGTGGACAAGTGTACACCGCAATGCCATGCGACCACGTCACTAGCAACCAGCTAAGACTCGGCCCGTCAGGCCCGGCTACACCGGACCTGGCGGGTCGAGCTAGCACCTAGGAACAGTCTGGCACTAACCGCACATCGGTCCACATGACACCTCAGTACCGTACACCCTGCCGTACTGTACTGAGGTGTCCCGCTCAGCCGCGGTAGGCAATACGCGGCGCGCAGGCCGGAAATCCGTGTGTCAGCCTAAGCATCTCATCTAACTGGAACACATGGACACGGAGGCGCCGGGGCAAGGAACTAAGCGCGCCCGGCCGGCAGCCACCGGGGTCACTCACAACACCGGCCTGGACATCCGTGGCGGCGCCGGACGCAACGGACGTGGCGGCCGCGCCCACCGTGACTAGGTAAGACCTGCCTGATACGCCACTAACATGAGCCGCTCAACTCACCATAGTATCATGGAATGTACGTGGTCTCAATAGCTATGGAGTACGTACTGCTAATGGCATTCCCAATACTACTCGTATCAAGCAATTAACCCTTCACCTCGCATCATTACTGCAGGGCTACGGCGGCCCAGCCCATGAGATCTGGCTGGGCCTGCAAGAGCACAAAATTCAAGGCCCCGGGGTCACGGCCAACAAAGCAGTGAGAGCACTAGCTCCTAATAGTGAGAGTCGATGGGCCTGGGCGCGAGGAACCCAGGGGGGCACAGCTTTGATTCAATACCGTAAAACGGCTTCCTCACACCTCACCTGCCACACTTGGTCCCAACCGGTAGATACGGCGGCGGCTCAATGGCAAGGCCGCTGGGTACGACAGCACATCACCTGGGGTAGCAAGCAGGGGTACCTTCTTTCAATTTACGCCCCAACCGACCCAGCTGAACAACATAATTTTTTCAAAGACATGTTTCAGATGATCCACGCCATTATTTCCCACGGCCTGGAGGTCATATTGATGGGTGATTTCAATCTAGACATGGCGGCGCACCCTCAATCACGTACAAACCCCTTTCACGAACAGCTACTAGAGCTTAACCTACACGACCTACTGCGCTCCAGGGACAACGACCACACTTGGCTTGCAACACGCGACGGTCACCGCATCACACGCCGTCTAGACAGAATCTATGCCACGCACGCTTGGGCGGACCTTGTATGTCATGCTAGGGTAGATCGCTCTATCACTCTTTCGGACCACTACCCTTGTATTATCACCTTAACGCACCACACCCCACCGACGCGGGGACCCGGTATCCCCCGCTTTAACCGAGACTTATTGAGGGATCAAACATTCACGGCTCAAGTAAAAGCTTTTTGGCGAGAGTGGGTGGCCAGCATCCCTCACTATACCGATCATTGTCGATGGATGCAAGCCGGCCTACAACATGTACTGCAACTTTCTAAGAAATACACTGCTGAGCTTAGACAACAGAAAGGCCATGAATACCGATGTTACGAACGTATTGTCAATCGTCTACAACTTAAGCAAACACTCACTACTTATGACATGGCGAAAATGCAACAAGCCCAGCTAGCCTTGGACAAACTACGATACGAAAGGCACGCTAACGCCATAGATGCGGAAAACCTTTGGTGGCACACAACGGGGGAAAAAATGAATAAAGAATATTTTGCACTCCTCCCGAAGCAACGAACACACACGCTGATAACTGAAATTCACGACGACCAGGGCATCCACACCGACACCCATTCCATACTAAACAGCGGTCATCAATATTTTACGAAGCTATTCCGAAGTAAACCGCACCCTCAAGCACCTCAAGCTATCCACCAAGTCCTTCAGGCGATACCACGGCGCCTCACCACCACGCAGCAGCAAGAACTAGATCAGACACCCACACAAGCTGAGACACAGGCTGCTATGCTCAAAATCAAACTCGGTAGTGCACCCGGAGTGGACGGCATCCCTGTAGAATTTTGGAGGAAGTTTTGGCCCGACCTTTCTGCCGGCTTTTACAAATGCGTCCTCGAAGTATGGCGCACAGGTATCGTCCCTGGCAACTGGGCAGAAACCGCACTAATCCTCATATTTAAAAAGGGGTCTAAAACTCAATGGCAAAACTACCGTCCCATACGACTACTCACGGTTGCGTACAAAATCATCAGTAAAATACTACAACTACGCATTTACACAGTACTCGACGACCTAATCGGTCCGGAACAAGTCGGCTTCCGCGCTAACCTACACATAAACGATAGCATTACCATGCTTATGGACATAGTGGAAAAAGCGTGGCGCCACAACATACTCGGCATCATACTATTCTGGGATTTCAAAAAAGCTTTTGACCGCATGTGTTGGGACTACCTCGAGAAGACATTGCGCGGTTTCGGATTTGGGGGCACTTTCACGCATGTCACCATCGGTATGATTAAATCGCTCTCATGGACCCTACTCCTAAACGGGCACTTCTCACGCACAGGCACTAGCTCTAGGTCACTCCCACAAGGCGACTGCATGTCCCCGCTCCTGTTTCTTCTTGCGCATGCCGGGCTGTTCTTTTTGCACGCTCGCGACAACAGGATCAGGGGCTTCCCCATCCAAGGTAAACCGCGAGGTTTGTTCCAAACTGCTTATGTTGATGACACCACTAATGTCTGCACCTCCACTACCGATGTGCATGCTATCATGGAGAATATCACGACATACTCTATGGCCTCTCAACAGCGGTGTAACGTGCAAAAGTCCACGGGGCTGCACATCGGGAGAGGATCCTCCCCCCGCTTATCACTCCCTAATCTGCCTGTGACATGGGTCCAGCCAGACGGTCACCACCTATTACACAACTGCCCTATCGGTTGCACTATGGATGGACGTCTTGCTGAACACCCCACCTTTTTGTATGACAACACAACACACAGTGGCAAACTCACAGGCATGCTCCAAGCGGCATCAAGATGGGCAGCGGTTCCCCGTCTCAGCCTACGGGGCAGGGTCCTCATCACCAACCAAATGTTATTCTCCAAAGTGCTCTACTACTGCCAAGGTCACCCACCTAACGAGTACACCACCAAGATCATCCAACGAATCGGCAGCAATTTTGTTTGGAAACAGCAGGGTATCATAACACACACGGTGCCGGGATGGATCGATAGGGACATGTCCTATATGCCATGGGTTCAAGGAGGCTTGGGCTTACATAATATGGAGTGGCGCTTATGGTCAGTGTACACCAAACAGATCCTAACCGCTTTCATAGGCGTAAACGCACACCCTGGTTGTATGTTGGCACAAGAAGCTTTCGCCACAACCTATACCCACAACAATGGTACATCATGGCACTTGGGGGCAGCAATACTTACATGTGCGCTCACTTCGTATAAAGGCTTATCATGGTACTGGGCACGTATGTGGAAAGGTTATAAGAACCTAAAACCGGACAGAATTGCTCACCCTACCACGCGGGAAGAGGTGGCACGCCAACCATTATATTTCAATGATTTGCTGCGCGATAGTGAGCATAATGTGTTTGGTGTTTTAAGCGGCCGCAACCCATATGAGGGCTTTTTGACGGCCAACCCGCCGGTTACGCGAATCATCGATTTATACGCGGCTGACGGCGACCGATATCGCCTCCTAACATACACGGAAATCAGTGCGTGGATCGCAAACATGCCCAGCCGACCAGCTTGGGACAACCTTCTACAAGCAATTCCCGCAGGATGGCATACCCTCA
Organism: Mesostigma viride; assembly: GCA_009746045.1. Taxonomy (NCBI): domain Eukaryota; kingdom Viridiplantae; phylum Streptophyta; class Mesostigmatophyceae; order Mesostigmatales; family Mesostigmataceae; genus Mesostigma; species Mesostigma viride. The sequence goes on along the minus strand of RPFO01000221.1, from coordinate 7,720 downwards.
TGACAACCCCACGCAAATCCCTACAAGTCGGGGAATGGGTGAGCTATTACCCGGATCGCGACACGTCCATACATAAGGGCTGCATCGTTGCGGTCGCGTCGACGGGCGTTACCATACAATTGCTCCAGGAGACACCCGACGGTCAAGGACTTCTCGGCAAATTGATTACATCGTACGCCTACATTCCAGCATTTCAATGTCACCGCATTCGAGTGGTCCCGTGGTCACTGTCACAGGCGTGCATGTTACCCTTGGACCCCACCACAGTGATACGCGACACCACATGGCTACATGTTGGCAAGGGGCGACTGGACACGCTTGCTCTAGACCCGCTAGAATTTGGGTGGGTCCTCACAACTGGCGGCACCCCCATGACGAAGTGCCTTTTCGAGTACACGGCAGACTGGGGATACCGACTACTTCTACATAAAAATCATAGGATGCACCCGGGTCGCCTGCGCTGGCACCCCGAGTGGCCGGGCTACACCTGGATCAAGAACATTACCTTGGCAGTTGATCACCCATTGGTTGACAAACGGGCCACCGACGTCCAGCACCTGCTTATGCATCGGGCCATCGGGGTCAACTCCCAATTGCACCACCGGTACTCCCACGCGGCGGCGTGCTTATGCAACTTTCCAGATGAAACAATTGAGCACAGATTTCTGGACTGCCAACTCGCAGGGGTTTGGCAATGGCTGCTGGGTATATGGGCCAAGTGGATGGCTATTACAGCTCCCCCCCCACCGTCACACTATCTACGGTTATTTTCGGCATCACGGGATTACGGGACGCGAGCCTCACAGCCAACCAGATGGCATGGATATGGCTACGCACGACGATGCTTCACACCATATGGCAAGTTCGCAACGAGACCGTATTCACGTTACGTGCCGCGTACACGAGAGGTGCCGTGGTCCGCCGGTTTATCTCCTCTTGGAACCTGGCTATGCGTCGTTACTGGCTCCTGGCGACGGAACAACACAAAGTATGGGACCCGGGCCCTAACAATGACACCCCCAGCCCCCTGGAAGTCTTCCATGCACTCATGGGCATGAACCAGGTCTTTACACGTATGCCGGATGACGATATATCTACAGTACAATGGCTACCTTGGTCGCAGGGCGCGCCTTATTAATGCGGGCACCCCAATTTAGGCAAAACTAGGCATTTCAGGCTATTTTTGGCATACCTGGGTCACCTTAACTGTTATATGGAAATAAACTAACACCCATTTCACCGGGAAAAAAAAAACATCCCCTCCTGTCCGACAAGGGTCACGACGTGCTTTGGGGGGACGACGGCCCGGGGGGGACGACAGCGGGGTCACGGGCTGTCGGCGTCTCGGGCCTTTCTTTGGTATCGGGGGCTGTCGCCACGTGGCAGTGGGCCACTTGTGAAGTCCAATTGGCAACACGTGGAAGAAAAGCAGTCAAGTTGGTTTCGCCCCGCCCAAGGTCCTTGGGACAGTGCGCTCACGTATCTTACTCGAGCCCAACCTACCTCGCGACTCGTGACCTTTACCCAGTAACCCATATTACTCTGCTGATAAGCGTAATCACAAATTCATCAATGGTTATTGTAATATTCACTTATAGTTAGGTTGAATGTGTTCGCGTTATTGTTGACCGCCAGATATCGCCGTGCTATCACGGAGAAAGGAACAATGATCGCCCATAATGATCGATGAGAGGGGGCGGAGGGGGGGACCAAGAGTGGACGATAGTAGCGATGATTTCGATGCGCGAACGGTCCCGCGAAAACATATAATTCAAGAACATGTGCGGCGTAGTTGTAGTCGCTTGCGATATAGCGCTGCAATGGACTTTGAACGCTTCAAGCCGCTTTTACGGGACCGACGCACCCCACGAGGTGAGGCTCCATGGCTTGTATACGAAACTTTGAACTGTTTTACTGCACGCTTCGTTTGCTCGACTGATCACAATCCACCAAACTGCATCGTTGGCGCTCGCATCGCCGGCTGGGAGCTAACATCCAGGCGAGCGCGGCTCCTCAAAACGCGCACGTGGACAACGAACAGCCCTCCCGAGGAGTTTCCATTCCCGCGCTCCGACAAGCGGTGGCCCGCCGCGGGCCGGACGGCCAAGCGCAGGAGCTGGTGCGTCTCGTGCCACGACGTCACGCCCAGCAAACCGGCCACGCTCCCGGCGGCGGCTGTCCCTGCCAGACAGACCATGCTGGCGCTCATCGGGATGGCCACGAGGGCAGCATCATACATCTTTTCGGTGAGTGCCGACAAGCCTATATTGCTTGCCTTACCCCCCCAGCGGGCCCCTTGTTTGCTCTGTCCCCAGGGCTGGATTCTTCCTAACCGTTCTCTCTTATCAAACGTCTCTTTCAGCGCAGCCTTTTGTCAAGGGTCTTTCTCAGCGTAGCCTTTTGTCAAACGTCTCTCTCAGCGCAGCCGCTTATCAATCGTCTCTCTCAGCGCAGCCTTTTGTCTAACGTCTCTATCAGTGCAGCCTCTTATAGAACTTCTCTCTCAGCACAGCTTGAGCTACGTTGGGCTTGCCCGCAACATGTTGGATGCCCTCCTACTGTCATATGCATTGATACGAGCCAGTTTTACGGGATGGACGCGGACACTCAACTCGCCCCCCCACGCAGGTTCCCTGCTCCAGCTGAGGGGAAGCAGCACCGCGCCCTCGCGCCAGCCGTTGAAGGACCGATTTGGCAACGTGCTGCTTTTCAATGGTACCCACTTGCCCGTGCCATGGCACGGAAAAGAGTGCCATCATCATGTGTGTTGTCTAGGGTGACAAGGATGCAGGAAGACATGAGCCAAGCTTCATGCACCTTCAAGCACTCCTTTCTTCAATACAAGCACCCCCTAGACCATGCTGAAATAGGAGTACGCCGAGCTGGCAATGCCAGGCGCCTCGTCCACCCGCCTTCACTGGCAAACCACCCCTTCTCCACCCCTCACAACTGGTACCAGCATTCATAGAAGCTTGCGAATGGGGGCGTGGGCCAGTCTCTTCACACACCAAGCCCAGCTCTCCTCCGTGCGGCTCCAAGCACTCAGCCTTTTCCCATTTCATAGACCCATCCGCTGTGCCATTGTGAACGCCTTTTGAAGGCCTGTCGAAAGGCCTTTTGAGGGCCTTTTGAGGGCCTTTTGAGGGCCTTTTGAGGGCCTTTTGAGGGCCTTTTGAGGGCCTTTTGAGGGCCTTTTGAGGGCCTTTTGAGGGCCTTTTGAGGGCCTTTTGAGGGCCTTTTGAGGGCCTTTTGAGGGCCTTTTGAGGGCCTTTTGAGGGCCTTTTGAGGGCCTTTTGAGGGCCTTTTGAGGGCCTTTTGAGGGCCTTTTGAGGGCCTTTTGAGGGCCTTTTGAGGGCCTTTTGAGGGCCTTTTGAGGGCCTTTTGAGGGCCTTTTGAGGGCCTTTTGAGGGCCTTTTGAAGGCAGTGTTACTGTGTGTCATTTGTATTCGGACATGGTTCCTTGTGGGATGTGCTTCCCGCCCCCCCGTCATCCGAACAGCGTGTACCATCCACGGATGCCGTGTGCCCTGTTCATGCGCAGCAGGGGCGGTCATGCGACGATTTCGTCCAGGCGGTTGCGTGGAGACATGTGCCAGCAGGTGCCTGCGCGGCTGCCACGTGGCGTGGCCCTCTCATGGCATCCCATACCACCCTGCCTGATGCATGGTGCATGCTGCATGATGCATGACGCATAGGGGAAGGCCTACCCACGGCCACCCTGCATGATGCATGGTGCATGGTGCCTGCGGGATGGCCACCTCTGCGCGGTGCCCCTCTTCTATTGTCTTCACCCCAGCCAGCTGCACGCCAGACAATGTGCGCACAATGACCACGATCTCAGCTAGTTTCCCATGTGCCATTTACTTACCACTGACGACCCGCACGTTGGCCTTTGTTTTCTCCCACGCCCAGGTGAGATATTCGAGGGGCCGGCGGCACGCCCCGTGCGCCCTGGTGAGAACGATGCCGAAGTGCTGCTGGCCGTGCTGGCCACGTGCGTGGTGGTAAACGACAGCGCCGTGGCAAGCAACGATGGCATGACAAGGGACAGCATCATAACAGACAGGAGTGCTGTGACAAGCAATAGCACCATGGCAAGCGGCAGCACCATGGCAAGTGACAGTGCAGTGACAGGTGACAGCAACAACCCCATGGCCGACCATAATGCAGAGGCGGTGGGGGGGGCTCATCTCAACGACAGCTGCATCATGCCTAAGGGACCTGAGCGTTCCAGGGAGGCGCATCCGTTGGATGGGGGCGACCCTCCCCCGCTATCTCCCTATCCCACGGTGCCGGACGTGCTGTCGAGGTTGCGGGGGCCGTGGGCGCTCGTCTACTGGCAGGTGGGCGTGCGTGGGATCTGTTGTGTGGCCTACTGGCGATTGTGTGTATGTGGTCTTCTGGCAGGTGTGTGTGATTGACGCGCAGATCGCCATGCGCACTTGCATGTTCCACGCGAGTATCACGCACACGCCGCCATGCGCGCCGCGCGCACGCACGCGCTCACTCAATCTCCCTTTCGCGTTCTTGGAAAAGTTCATGTCGTGCGCGAGCAAGCGTGGACCGCGTGCGTCGTGCAAGCAAGCAAGCAAGCAAGCAAGCCATCATCCAACTACGAATAAGAGGGAAGGCCCACGTCAAGGTTGTAGCCAAGCTAAGAATCTAAAGGCAGTCATCGGTAGTCTAAACTAGGCCACACAACAAGGGCCCGAACATCGCTGTACCAGTCTCAAGGACATGGGCCAGTCCTGAGGACCTGGACTTTGTAACATGAGCAGTGAGGGTGGGCGGGTGGGAGCTGCAAAAAGACCTGGTTGTTGCGAAGCCACAGCCCTAAGTAGCCGGACCGACCTGGGGTGGCGCATGCCAGCCCTCTGTCCAAAAGGCCAGTGGCGCCGTGCCACCCCCGGTCCACACTACCCCCCACTCTGCTAGTCGGACTGCCTACTGCGGCCGCCCCTCCCCCTTTGACACCTCCACAAGTCAGAGGTAGAATGAGCTAGCGCACACAAAGTGTCCTGTGTGTGGTGCCAGCCAGCCAGCAAGCAAGCAAGCAAGCCAGCCAGCCAGCCAGCCCGCCCGCCAGCCAGCCCGCCCGCCCACCCGCCAGCCAGCCAGCCAGCCAGCCAACCAGCCAGCCAGCCCGCCAGCCAGCCCGCCCGCCCGCCAGCCAGCCCGCCCGCCAGCCCGCCAGCCGCCCGCCAGTCCGCAAGCGAGCGAGCAAGCAAGCAAGGAAGCAAGCAAACGAGCAAGCAATCATGCATGCAGCGCGCGTACCAGCAGTCATGTGGTGTACGGGTCATATGTCTGTCGTTAGGGTGGCTAGGGATGGAAAGCCTGGGTGTGGGCAGGGGGTGTTCTGTAGACATGCGCGCTGTGCAGCAGGTCCTCGATTCCTGTCATGAGGGCGGTCTCTTTCCTAGCCCTTGTGAATGTGTGATGAAAAGTTTTATGGTAACGTTGCCACCGGCGGTCATTAGTCTACATGTAGACTGCGGCGGTCATGGGTATTCGGCTATTTTGCGGGCGATCATGTGACGGATGCAAAGTAAGCGGATCATGTGACGGATGCAAAGTAAGCGGGTCATGTGACGGATGCAAAGTAAGCGGATCATGTGACGGATGCAAAGTAAGCGGGTCATGTGACGGATGCAAAGTAAGCGGGTCATGTGACGGATGCAAAGTAAGCGGATCGTGTGACGGATGCAAAGTAAGTGGGAGTAGTCAGACGTCAACTCTGTGTGTGTGGAGCGCATGCAACGCCCACTGCCTGGTGGCATTCAAAAGAATGTGATATTTGGTAGCATCTACCTTTGGTCTGTTATTTGATAGCATCCACCTACGGTTTTTGTTATTTGGGAGCACCTGCCTACTGCTATGAAGATCAAACACCTGCCGCTCTGGGTTGGCATGGGTTTGCATAAAAGGAGAATTTTTCGTAGCCAACTGACGTGCATGTGCGCACGGCACGGAAATGAAGGCAGAAACCAACAGTTATGAACCCCCGGCTCACCATCCCCCCAGGATTCGCCGTTGAGTATATATATTATATATTTGAATATATATATTCGCCGTTGAACACTTGTGCGGAGCATCGCCATGGTTGCCCATGGCTGTGGTGGCCCACGTCACGCGGTCACTGTAGCAGCTGCTTTGGTCACTGTAGCTGTTCCTGTGGGTGTCTTCAGGAATTACCAGCCGCATGCCGCCGCTTTCCTTAAACCTGAGGAGGCACGGCTACCCGTCTTAAACCTGAGGAGGCACGGCTACCCGTCTTAAACCTGAGGAGGCACGGCTACCCGTCTTAAACCTGAGGAGGCACGGCTACCCGTCTTAAACCTGAGGAGGCACGGCTACCCGTCTTAAACCTGAGGAGGCACGGCTACCCGTCTTAAACCTGAGGAGGCACGGCTGCCCGTCTTAAACCTGAGGAGGCACGGCTGCCCGTCTTAAACCTGAGGAGGCACGGCTACCCATGGCCCTGTAAAAGCAATGGCCACAAGAAATAGCCACAAAAAATAGCCGCCACAAGAAGCAATGGCCAAGAATAGAACCCCCAAATAGACCGCTGCACAAGGACCGCTGCCACTCGTAGATCTGTGACAGCCCGGGCAGCGGACGTGCATTTCCCGACACTTGCTCACTTGCGTCATCAGGGGTCCATTCCCCTGTAACTAGCCTGTGACTCTTCAACGTTCAAATGCGTGTTTTTTAACCGCCCCCTGCAGGCAGCCGCCAGGACGCTGTGGGTGGCCCGTGACGCCATCGGCCGCCGCAGCCTGCTGATGCATGCCCCCTCCACCCATGACCCGCGCCTGATCGTGTCGTCTGTCGCTGTGGCGCACCCTTATGCGGATGACGGCACGTGGGCGAGGACGCGTTGCGTCCGGTCGCCAGCATCAGTAGCTGTGGGAATGAGGTTGGTGAGGGGCAGGGAGACAACATGGTTGGTAAGGAAGCAGCGGACAGCATGACAGCCGCGCGGTCATCGGGGATTCCATCGGGTCATGCCGGGGGGTGGCGGCAACAAGCGACGAGGCACTCTCGGGCACCGCTGGCATCCACGGTTCATGCGATCTGCAGGCCTCCTCTGCAGGTAGTTCCACGTCCATGCCTCCCCATGTTCCTGTGGCCAAGAGTGAGGATGTGTCGTTACCACCAGTATCACTGTCGCCACCGCCATCGCTGCCAACGCCTCCATCATGGTCACTGCCACCATCACTGTCACCGTCGCCATCATTGTCACTGCCACCATCATCGTCACCGCCGCCAACATTTCTCCCACTGGGTTACTGGCGGGAGCTGCCCACGGGTGTGTACAGCATCCGGTTCGATGGCGCGATGGAAGTGGATGTGCCAGGCGGCACGCGTGAGGGCCGGGCTGCTGCTACAGGAGTTGCTGCTGTTGTCGGGTACGATGCTTCAAAGGTGGCTGCTTGCGATGCGACAGGATGTGGCGCCGTGGACGTGGATGCGCTGGTGCGCCGCGGTTTGCTTGCGGCTGAATGCACCGGCTGTGTGGATGTGACTTGCCCTGGCCCCCAAGTGGCAGGGGTGGGGCTGGGCGGGATGGCAGCATAAGAGACACCGTGTGCGATATCTGTCATAAGATAAAGGATATGAAAGTAGCTAATGCAGGTGACAGCGGACGCGCCAGCGAGAAGCGAGAAGCTACTGACGCATCCAGCACTCATGCTGGCGTTAATGATCTCTCCCTTGT
>RPFO01000978.1:0-64737 GCA_009746045.1 Mesostigma viride | reverse complement strand
GTCGCGCCTGCGCCGTGCCGCACGCAGACAGGTAGAACGAACGCGTGGCGCCAAAACTTTCGCGCCTTTTTGTCACTTGTCATGCGAAAGCCTAAGGTTTAGGCTTGTGCAGCCATGCACGTTGTCTTGGCACGAAGGCAGAGAAGCGGGGAGGCCGGCAGGCCAGCAGGCAGTATAAGCCTGCTGGCCTATAAATTTACAACATCGAGTACCTGCCAGTTGCCATTGACCATAAACAAGTCGATGGGCTCGCAAACCTAAAACTTTGCCTTCATTTTGGGTCGCAAACTATAAATTTCACCCTTTTTTTGGGTCGCAAAGTAGGTTTGTCGCAAAGTGATTTTGACCACTACGGTACTCGGTACTCGTACTCGCTGCCAAAAATCCAGCGTGGACCCAACCCTAATAATTTGGCTCTGATGACACAAACTCTAGTGCGGGGGTGAGTGCGGGGTTCCGGGACACCACCGCACTAAGTCCGACGCGCCTGCCCAGGCCACGCCGCGCCGGACCGGCACACGAGTTACGCGGGAAAAAAGGGCCTGCCGCGCCAATTACTGTAGGACTTGGCTAATTTCTTTGTTGACTACAAGCGCAGTCAAGGATGATAAAACGTAGCAATGGCGGACATGTTAGGGTGATGCTCGGCTTAGGGACAGTGGACATGTTTGAGTGATTGCTCGCCAGACTCGAGCTCGCTGGCATACACGTCCGTGGCACCCTCGGCATTTAGCTGGGTTGACGCAAATCCTTGTACTGTTTACTGGTGTGTGCGATAATAAAGGAATGGTTATGCACGACATCTAAATGCGAATATCACACAAAAACTGGTTCCTGGAATTCTCGCGAGCTGCGCGGCGTATGACTGGCCGTTTTTAAGTTGCTTCTCGCCTTTTGTGCTCCAAACAGGGGGGTCGTTTACATCCACTGCAACAAAGTGCTCGTGACCTCCAGCTTTCATGGCCCGGCCCTGCCTTTGCTGCTTGACCAGCACCAGACAGGGTGTGCTGGTGGCCATCCTCGCAATTTTCTAGCGGTCAGCGGCATCGTGTGGGTCTGTGCCTTAGGTAAGGCGTTAAGCCCTTATTCCAGTTTCTGTCCAAATGGCACATCATATTAACTGTACTTGCTTCGTCTTGCGCATGCGGACCCCCCCTTGTTAATGATGCGTTGTCCTGACATTAGCTTCGCATGTGCATTACAGGGGCAGCTCACGTAGGTGGGACAGTGTTCCAACTCCGGTAGGTGGGACAAATTCAGCAAAGCGGGACATGTTCAGGTGTCCCACCTAACTGAAATTATGTCCCACCTTGTTGAATTTGGAAAAACATGGTGTCCCACCTACCGGCATTTGTGATACAGGTCTGTCTCACCTACCCGAACTTGAAGCTGTGTCCCACCTAACTGTATGTTTCTATGTGTCCCACCTTCCTGAATGTAGTGGCTACGCACATATGGGCTCTATGTGTCATACTCCTACATATGTTATACATACATGTCCCTATTACTCCTATGGGGCATGCTACCTATTCTGCACGTTTGCTCATGGCGTAGGGACACTTGATCTGTGTGCAACCGATAATACGCTGGAAATTAAATCAATCAAGTGCAAATATGGTAGTTCTTGCAGATTTGTATGACAACATTGTTATTGTTATATGGTGCATGGGGGTGGGGTTAGAACCCCCACCCCCACCCCACTTCACCCCACTTCACCCCACTTCACCCCACTTCACCCCACTTCACCCCACTTCACCCCACTTCACCCCACTTCCCACCCCCCACCCCCACCCCACCCCACCCCCACCCCCACCCCCACCCCCCCCACCCCCCCACCCACCCCCACCCCACCCCCACCCCACCCCCACCCCCACCCCACCCCACCCCCACCCCACCCCCCCACCCCACCCCCCACCCCACCCCCACCCCCACCCCACCCCCACCCCACCCCACCCCCACCCCCACCATATAACAACAACATAACAACACCACGATAAGAAATGACATCGTGGTGCAGTCGCCACCGCCATCATCAAGGAGACAACCTGCGCAGGCCAGAAATCGGGAGAATTCGGGCAATCATGTACAAGACAACAGGCTCCAGGTCAGCCAAGCGCTCGTACGTGCGAAACTTGATGACTGGGTCTGCAATCGCCATAATCCAAGTGATGCACATGTACAACCACGTCATAACTCGGAAGCTTTGGATTAGGATCATAAAAGATTGACTCAAACAATTACCGTGCTAGCAAGATGTGGGCAAGAGAATGCATCCATGGTTGTTGTAATGGTGTAAAAAGGGTGCCAGATTTTCAAGTAAGGAATCATGAATAACCATGCCGCACCTCATGGCCATGCATATACATGGTGGCAAAAAATTTCACATCATCCACACGGCCATGTGTGTGCCTGCACGTGTATGGTTGTGAAAATTGACAGCATTTTTATTATGCACACACCCATGTATGCATGATTGCCTATGACGTCCACGCAGGCATTAAAATTCACAAGGCCTCGCATTCGATCGTGCTTGCAAAAAACTGTCCATCAACACAATACGCCTAGCCTGCAGCCTGCATGTAGTGCATGGTTGCACAAAACAGAACTACATGAACACAATGAATGAATGCGCAAACTTTGTGCCCACACTTGGAATTACCCCAAACTGAACAACGCGGTTATAATGCACATGGCCTCACATTTCCTCATGCGAAAACCCTTTAAGCATCAGCACAATGGCCATCATGGGGAACCCAGCAACGGGATTCGTGATTGGAAGGATTCTGAATCACGCACCTGTGTTCAGTCATATTTGCAAAGAACCGACATCGGGTTGACCAGAGCTGACGTCCACGGACCACTCTTCGTCACTGGAATTCCCTTCATTATCCTCAGAACTTGAATCGCTGGGCTCAGAGCTTGAACCAGCTGCGACGTGTAGAAACTGCCCCGGCTTCTTGGTCGGTAAGAGAATGCCTTTCTGGGTGCGCACCAGCTTCCAAAACTTCTCCGAATCCCCGGAATCTGAAGACCCCCCGGAATCTGTTCTTGCCAAAACGGCCTCCGCTTCATTCCCTTGCCGGTTGTGAGTCTCAGAAGCCAAGGATGCAGAAGCTGGTTGTTCTTCCTGGATCACTGTAAGACCTGAAGGCGATGCCTTGGTACTTATGTCCTCATCATTTGTAGAGGACGCTAGGTCTGGGGTGGAGTTCAACTCATCATCAACATCAACGCTGGGCTGGACCTTCACCGGTGTAGAGGCCCCGGAAGCTGCCTCATAAGCAGCCTCCGAATCTGCCTCTGAACCATGATGAAGCGCTTTAATCCATTGTTTCAAGAAGAAAAACAAGCTATATTGTACCGCTAGCTGCTCACGGAGTGCAAGTATTTATGCAGTTAACGATACTTGATAATAAAGCCACGTCGAATTATATACAATACGTATGTGCGGTGTAGTGAAATATAGGTCTTGGTAGCAAGTTGGTAGTGATATGTGACCACTTGTGTGTATATGTACACAGTACAGTACACCGCCTCACGGGTACTTGGGCTGTTCCCACACCACGTGGAAGTGGGACGTTTGCGTACTACGTAGCCGTGAAAGTGGGACGGTTCGCGTACCACTTAGCCGTGAAAGTGGGACGGTTCGCGTACCACTTAGCCGTGAAAGTGGGACGGTTCGCGTACCACTTAGGGCCAACTCACACGGGTCGCGATCCGTGGTTCGTACGGTCATGGTTCGCGAACCGCTTTGCCGAGTGGCATCGAACCTTCTGCCACGTGGAACAGAAATTGGTTGACGAACCGGTCGCACTCACACGGCGGGTCGCGGGCGTTCGGATTGTTCAGATAGATAAAGATTGGTTCACAGTACCTTTTTTGCTGGCATTTCCGCACTTTCCGCTCTTTTCCGCACTCCTCCTCAATCTCCTCGTTGTCGCCACCTGTCCTTGGATTTACACATACAGGGGATATCTACGATATCGTATTCTGATTATTCGGGTGTATCCAGTGATTATTTGTCTTTACTGGACGATACTAAATTCTTCCTGGCGAGACCGGCTTCGCTGGATCGAAGCTGTCCAGTTTTCCTCAGCACCCTGCCGTACTGGTTCTACGCCGACTGAATTCGTACCATGAATTCCCGTACTTTCAGGTCTTTTTCGCACTTGTCAGGTTCGATTCACGGACACGTGGACTTTTCGCTCGCGAACATGGGTCGCGACACGATTTCCCGCGAACCACAAAGTCGGGTCGCGAACCATGCCCGTTTTCCGGCACTATCTGCCGACGCCGTGAGAAGATTCCTGCCACGCATGACAAGAGTGCTCACGAACTACGGATCGCGACCCGTGTGAGTTAGCCCTTAGCCGTGAAAGTGGGACGGTTCGCGTACCACTTAGCCGTGAAAGTGGGACGGTTCGCGTACCACGTAGCCGTGGAAGTGGGCTGTATGCGCCTGTGGGACGGTCTCAACCACAATCTGAGTACGTGGAACAGGTGCCCCACCTTGCCGCGTAGGTGGGACAGTCCCATCCAAAATCCGAGTACGTGGAACATGTGGCCCACCTTGCTGCGTATGTGGAACAGTCCCTTACAAAATCTGAGTACGAGGAACAGGTGCCCCACCTTGCTGCGTAGGTGGAACAGTCCCATCCAAAATCTAAGTACGTGGAACAGGTGCCCCACCTTGCTGCGTTGAGTTGCTGCGTTGGTGGGACTGGCTCTTCCAAAATCTGAGTACGTGGAACAGGTGGCCCACCTTGCTGTGTTGGTCGGTGGGCTGTCGCATCCACAATAACCGTACATCAGTACACGTGGCACTGTAGGCGCCCCACCTTATGAATTCCCCTTCTGCCGGCGTAATTAACATGGTACCTATACTGTAAGGAGGTGAGAGAGGCACACGCTGGCTACGTACAGTACGTGACTTTTGTTAGAGAGTGCTAGTCAGCTGCATCAGTTAATGATCAATTAACTAATTATTGAACACGTGACTGCATCCGTGGTCTGAGGTCTCTAACTATATACGGTGAGCCGCTATGGCGAGCGGGTCAGGCGAGCCGGAGTGCAGTCCATCATCCGCAGGGCCAGCTGTCGGCGGCTCGCGTGATGCCCGGCCCCCGCAGGTCTGGACCTGCAAGCTTTCTTGTGCCGCATGTCACCGAGGACGAGGGAAAAGCAACTACGACAGGCAGGGCTAACCACGGCATCAGAAGCGGGGCTGGTTAACTCCGACAAACCAGCTGACAAGGGCGAAAAAGTAAGCCGTGCGCCGCGAGATGAAATTAAATGTTCAGGGATATGCGCACCAAGCGGAAGATTCTGGACGCCTTTCACGAGAGCGGATTGTCGCAGCGCCAATTCTGCAAAACTAGCGACCCCCCCATCCCGATTTCAACCTTCAACCGCATGCTCACAGAGGAGGCGGCCATCAAGGCTGCAGCAGACAACCCCAAGCTAGCGGGGAAGAAGTGCCCAAGTCGTGTCAGAAACCCGACTACGGCCAAGTTTCCCTTGGTGGAGAAAGAGGTGGCCACTGAGATTCGCGAGTATCGGAGCAAGGGGTAGTTATAGCACTCGTGCAATGGATGCGAACGTCTTTTTGATTATGCAATGGCTGGCATATATCAATCCATGCAAGCTTGCCAAGCTGGATTGCATGGGCACGTAGGTTAGGGTAACCTAGCTATCCTGTACTAGTGCTAACCAATGAGGTGCTGGCTCCGTCCAGCTAGATCTACTCCAGCTAGGACTGATACGATGCCCACAGGCACCGGCTGCCTAACAGCACTACGTGGATGGTCCTGGACCTCCCCTAGGACCTCCGTACAGGACTAGCACTGCAACCACCTTGTGGTCTGCATCACAGCTCATAAACCCTACCACGTGAATACCCACGTGCGTGTGCCCTACATATCTCAGTGCTAATATCTAGCACCCACGTGCCCAATATGGCACGTGCGGATCTAAACCCTAGTAGAGATATGTCCAGTGTACTACACCACCGTCCATGTCCGTATCCCACTTGGGAGACGGGGACAACGCCACGTGTACTGATAGTCTAGGCCTGAAGTCCTAGAATAACTCCCATTATTACTTTTCTTTTGGGGAGTGAGGGGAAGACTCTTCCCACAACCCACTCATATGCCAACCACTACTGATAAGCAAGGTTCCCTACAGGGACAACCAGGACACTGAAAGAGATGCATTTATAAAAGCGCCCATAGCTCCTCCGTGTTGGATACAACATCCCCACTGGTTGGGTGCCTGTGTTAGGAAGACCATTGTCAGAAAAAATGACCACACGTTTTATTGACAAAGAACAAGCCATCAATAAAGGAGGACCCTTCTGACCTCAATCTTTAATGACGCAAAGAGAGTCTTACGGGTGGGACACTTCGGACCCTGCCACCCCATGACCACCCTCCTATCTGGTGCTAATAGCCCTAGGCTGAGGCACTTCACCCTCTGCCGTTATATGGGTTCATCAGCGTGTATAGGATTCTGTACTGAGGCCCTGCAGCCTGTGGCACTTTTGTGAGTGCATCTGCTGCATTGTCAGGGTCTCGGATGTGAGTCTTGGACTCCAGATAGGTACACTCCTGCTTGAGGACAATCCAGTCCAAATCGGTGTGCACAGCCAAGGGGTTGTCCAGGAAGGAGAGAAGGGATTGACTGTCAGTCAGCAGATGAGATTTGACACCAGCATAACTACCAGCCTGATGCTGCAACCACACCAGCAGATGGTTCAAGTACCTGGCATGCAACACAGCTGAGACCACAGCACGGCATTCCGCTACATTGCTGCTGACTGCCTTGCGCTTGTGGAGTCTGCTGAACCAGGAAACCAAAGATTGCTTGCCAGTGGGGTTAGACAACATAAAGAGACCTGCCTCTCTGGCTTGTACCTTAGTGACTACCCGTGACTCCATGGAACTGTCCATCATGCATGTGATGTGGATGGGTTGGAACAGATCCAAAGCATGAAGAATAAGGGGAGGGCCATCATGCAACACCTGTTTAATAGCCCTGGACCCTACCTCCAGAAGGACATCATCATCCACTCTGCTGACCACTGCCAGGTGAGGAGCACAAGTGGCACACAGCCAACCTAGCTTACCCCTAATAGTGGGACAGAGATCAGGAGTGATGTCAGAGGGAAGAACATCTTTGCAAGACATGACATACTCAGGGGAGGCTTTGAGAGAACACACCCACTCCTTCTGCTCCTTAAACAGGTTCAGAATGATGCCACAGAACTTGACAGGATCTTTTCCCAGCTCCAGCTGCTTGCCTAATTCAAAGCTAGCAGACACTTGAGCAATGAAATCCTCCACAGCTGCCCTGGGACCAGTAATGAGCTGATCATCCCCATGCCACACAAACATCATCATACCAGCAGGATGAGGGATGGTGAAGAAACAAGGGTCAATATCATCATACTGGGCCCCCAGCTTCAGGAAGACCTCTTGGGCAGACAGCCTAAAAATTTTAGGTGCTGACTGAAGCCCTTCTACCCCCAAGTTAGGTCTTAGATGAGGTTCCTTGATGTCCCCAGCCCAGACTTTGGGAGTGTTTACCACATAGACTTGACCCCTCCACACCTTTTGGGCTATGTCAGGGTTGCCTTTAAGGAAGGCACGCTTAATGTCAGTGGCTTTACACACGTAGTCCTTACCAGCATTCAGATGGTGAAGGAAAGTGGCCAACAGGACCTTAAGAGACGTCTGCTGAATACCTGGGGTATACAGTTCAGCCTCTGTTAGCTCAGTGGAGCCCCTGAACTCCGTGACACAAGGTCTGGCATGAAAAATGGGAGGTGTCCCATCTGCCTGGGGTTTATGCTTGCAGACAAACTTCAGTCTGAGCTTTCTGGCCCCTTGTGGCAGTGCCTCAATCGGTGTTACAGGTGGTACCTGGGACTTACTACGTGGATCAGGACAAACCCATTCCTCTCTAGCCCTGTTAAAGGCTTCCATCCATTTCAGAAAACCAATCTGCGTTTGACAGTCTTTGACCACATCATCATAGGACAAGGGAGACATGGACGCTATGTCCCATCTACCAAGCCCAAACGCAGAGGGGTGTAGCTTCTGAGAATGAATGAGGGAATCAACACAGGGTTCCTGACCTGGGAGGTATTTTATGTGGACAGCATTGATGGCTGCTTCCAGGCCATCACTGATCTGTGTTAAAGGAATTTTGAAATGGTCCAGGGTGACCTGCCCCACCCCAGTCACGCTCAACCTCCCAGCTGAGATGACAACTCCAGGGTATGAGACAAATGGTTCCCCCAGCAGTGCATTCCCCTTGTAGCCCTCTACTACCTGGAAGGGAGTGGGCACACCCAGAATGGGAATTAGCACTTGGCCTTTGACTGCCATTTTTGTTTTGCCTGAAAAATCTGACACTCTAGCCCAGGGCGAGCGTTGCAGACTTAGGCCAGATACAGCTTGTGCACTGATGATGCTCACCTGTGCCTGTGTGTCTACTGCCAGAATACTGGGATCCTGGTTAGATTCACCCACAGCATTGACTTGTGCTGCACCTGCTGCCATTTGTGCCTTGGCAGTGTGTGCTCTATGTAGAGCTTTGAGAGCCTCAGCAAATTTATTCCTGGGGACAACAGGATCTGCTGCTTCGCGTGGCTGTTCCTGAGATGAGGGAGGAGCGACCTGCTGCTCATCCAGTGCACGTTCCTCCTGCCCAGTTGGACCGGTGGGCTGTGGTGGGGCTGCACCACTGAGGAACACAGGAGCGTCTATGGTTGTGTTGCTTGCATCAGCTATGTCCCTAGCCAATTCACTGGGTGAGACCAACCCACCAGACTGAGGCTCTGAATCCATGTCCAAGAATTCTACCCCTGACACGTCTGCCAAAGGAGGGTAATAAAGCTTCAGTCTATGCTTGCCAACCATTCGCTCTCTGTGATGCTGAATAGTCACCGTGTCCCCTGTTTCTGAGAACCTGATGATTTCAGCTGGACCATGCCATCTACCAGAGTGGGCTTTGTTCCCTTCCCCCTCCCTATAGTAGAGTACCTGATCCCCCACTTCAAACACAGGCCTGGCATTACTCTTATCCTTTTTTGCCAGCAACTTGGCCAAGTGTTGCCTTTGCGTGTTGTGGTGGTCTAGTACCTCCTGAGAGTAGCTACCTGATTGCAGGCCAATTGATGTGATTTCACCAAAAGGAGAAGACATGAGGGGCTTGGTGTTCAGAGTTCTGCACACTTCAGCTGCCCACGCTGTCCTATCAGCATAGCTCCCAGACTCTGCTGTCCTGAACTCATTTTTCTTTATGAGGTCCCTGATAGCACGCATGGTACGTTCAATCATCCCCTGGCGTTCATGATCTTGAGCCCCAGCAATGTCTATCTTGGGCAGATCAGGATAATCTTGTATCCACGTGAACTGCTGATCCAGCATTAATTTTTCCTGAGGATGATACCGTGCTAGTGCAATCAGCAGGGCTCTGTGCAGTTGTTCATTGGCCATGCCTGGCAAGGGTTCTATCACCACAAACCTAGACCAGGCATCTTTTAGGACCAAGTAATACACCGTGTCCTTCACCACGTGTATCACATCCCCTACTAGCTTTCCTCTAGCCAGTGGTGGGGTGGCCACATGCCATCTCTTGGGTTTAGGTGCATGCAGTTGGCACGCTTCACAGTGCTTCCTGACATGCCTGCACATCTGTTCCAGGTCACGGCCATCAATTTTGTTGGCCAGCCTTTCTGCCACTGCCTCATGCCCCATTGCCTTGTGTAGCTGTTGGGCTAACCTGGCATAGGAGATAACCTTATCTGCTGCTGCATCTAAGGAGGCTATAGTGGGATCTTGGGCCACCTGTGCTAACGTCATGTCATAAGCCAGGTCCCAGTCCACTTCCTCACTGTCAGGCAACACAGAGCAAATAGAAGGTACACGGCCATTGAGAAACCAGGGTACAGGAGACTTACAGTCGTCCTGAGTGCTGGCTTGTTTGTTGGGGCGCCCCGTTGAGGCTCCCTTCCTGGGCTTGTTGCAGCGTCCCCCTGCAGGTAACGGGTGGCGAGGCTCCCAGCAACCTGGGCATACATCCACATCAGATCCAAGTTCGGGTTTGCCCTTCCAGCAATCATCCCTCTCATGCCCCTTGCATGAGCACCTGGTGCAATACAGGGTGGAGTCATGAGGCTTACCTTTCTGACTAGGCCCCTGGGAGGGCCCAGCCTTACTGCCTGGGTTCCCCTTTCCCCCCTTGTCTGATTTCCCCTGCTGCTTGGAGGACCCCCCTGCCTTCTTACCTTGCTGGGGACCCTTGAACACCGCCTTGACCTGAGCTACCACCTCCTTGATGAGCTTCTTCCTGCTAGGACCTGCACCGTCCTGACCACCCCCCCCTTGGACCTTGTTAACCTTGGGTTCCTTGACAGTTGAGAAGGGTTCTAGGCTCTGCTGAATGAACAACATGGCCCCCCGAAAATCATCCCACTTGTCTTTAAGGCCAGCCAGCAGAACTGCATTGGTGTTCTTGTCCAGCTCAGTGTTACGTCCCTGCCCTTTTGGTCGGACGTAACAATGGAATAAATTACTAAGGCTGTTTGGTCTATTGGACTTGGGTTTTATGGACCTTGGCTATTGTGTGAATTGGACTAGTTATTTTGGTCCTAGGTTGTCCTTTTAGGGGCCGGCGCTGTGGCGCCGCGCCAGTTCTGAGTCCGTCAGTAGTTCTAGGCGTGGATCCTATAGTTGAGGGTCGATGTCGGCCCGGATCCTACGTGGAATGAGTGACTCGGATTGTTCTAGGGAAATTGGCGTGTATCTGCGCCGCCACCAACCTAGGTTAAATTGGTCCGAGGACGAGAGTCTCGTCCTCTTGGTTTAATGAATGATAAGTGCGAATACGCCTACACATTGAGCCCGGGGCATTATCCATTTGTAATTGGTATTGCTAGCCAATATAAGTGTGAACTAATTAGCTTGGCATTAAGCCGTGATGCCAGATATCTCACGACTCACGTCGTGAAGCGCAACCTACTTTAGGCTATCTTGAATTATTCCTAATTCGGGCAAGGAGGGTCTTTCGCTACGTAGCTCAGGCTAGGTGAGTCTGGGCAGGGACGTAACACTGGTTATCGGAGGAAATGTGCTGGAAAGGTTAGCTAACTCTCGCGGAGAGGGTTAGTGAGCCAATTAGGATACCAAGACGAAGCTTGGCGTAGGTAGAGGTTCCGGAATTCAACGATTGCTGTCAGGCCGGCGGCCAGCCCGTAAAGGGATTCAACGACGACCTAGGCAGCAAGCGGCCAGTCTGGGATACTCGGCGGGGCTAGCAATAGTCCTGTGGTGAGGTGCTGTCAACGATAGCGTTCAGCTCTCCTGTTTTCAACGACACCTAGTGGCGGCCAGGGCTTGCCTTCAACGACACCGGGTGGCGGCCAGCTCAGGAGGGTTTAACGTCATCGAAGATGGTACGTCCCCTAGTTAGAATTCTTTCTTTACAAAGCTATGCCTGCTGAAGGCTAGCTGGCGAGCTTGCTCTCTATCCGGGAACGCGCGCGCAGGGGGTTTATGTTATATGTTGTGCCTCTATAGGTTGTAAATGTTGTTGGTGCCCATGGACGTCGCGGAGACGGACATTCGTTGTTTGACCTGCAAGGGGTCGTGGGGGTGGATACCGTCTGGCTGTTGCCGACTGTGTTGACGGTGTTTACCTCCGTGTGTGCGTATAGCCCGTTCCTGCGGAAGGCTCGGGCGTGTGCTGTGATACACTCCGTGCTCTCTCCTCGTTTGTTTAAGGTCACTGCATTAGAGGTAGCCTGGGTTTCCCCTTTCTCTCTTGCTTGCAAGCCGCTGCCAGACTATGATGTAACATGCCACGACGTAAAATAAACAAGGGTGGACAGTCTGGATTTCCTTACTACGCAGTAGCTCACGACGGGGATAAGGGTAGGCCTGCTATATTCTACAGCTGGAAGACTTGTGAGGAGCATATTAAAGATAAGATATTGTCCCAAGGCTCTAGTGCTAAGTGGAAAGGGTTTGATAACATTACAGATGCAGATAGGTTTGTTAGAGAACACATGCCATTGCCTGAGGGGATGCACGTCACACGTGAATGCTCCAAGCCACCCACACTCAGCAGTCAGGGGGAGGGGACAGCAGTTACAGTGACTTTCTCTCAGCTGACCATTGGCCCTAGCAAGCAGTAGAGGAGACCATTACTAGGGAGTAGTATTAGGTTCTATAGTTATAGCTCTATAGCACGTGGTTGCTCTCTCTCCCTTGCTCTCTCTTCCTTCCTGGGGAGGTGTTGCCTGCAGTGTAAGGTACCGGTACGAGCACCATGCCCACACGGTCCCAAACAAGGAACGCCAGAGATATAGAGGAAGAGACTAGAGAACGAGATCTAGAGAATACAGAGATAGAACCGGTAGACAACCACGAGCACGGTACAGAGGGTATAGAGGTACCACTGCACGTCCAAGCAGGGACAAATACAGGTGAGGTCATGGAGAGACCTGCGGAAGGCTCCCCACGATCCAGAGATCAGAACCCTAGGTTCCCAGCGGATGGGGACAATATAGACGCCTTACCCAGGCAGGGAGATGACAGGAACGACCGAGAGAGGCTCCAAGAGTACTCGCAGCAGCAGCAACAGCAGCAGCAACAGCAGCAGCAACAGCAGCAGCAGCAACAGCAGCAACAGCAACAGCAGCAGCAGCAGCAGCAGCAACAGCAGCAGCAGCAACAGCAGCAGCAGCAGCAGCAGCAACCGCAGCAGCAGCAACAGCAGCAACAGCATCAGCAGCAGCAACGGTCACCACAGCAGCAATGGCAACAGCAGCAACCCCGGATGCAGCAGCAACAACCCCAGACGAGACCACAATGGCTACCACCGGATCCAGAGCAGCAGGGAGACGATAATGGAGATACCCTGCACTACCGCCAGCAGCAGCCAGTCACCGGGCGGCCAACGCATCCTTGGGCAGGTCGGGGGCGGCCCCAGAGACCTCCACCGGGTCCCCCACACCGGGGCAGACGCAGAGTGTCCTTCGGCAGCACGTCCCTGTTACCCACAGCGCTATGGTATTCGGACGAGGAAGGGGAGGCCCCAGGGGCAGATGGCGAGTTCGATGACCTGGAAGGGACTAACGAGGCGGACGAGGGATCTGTCACGCAGGGCCCGCCCGTTGGTTCTTATAGACCACGGACCAGCCCAGGGGAGACCCGGAGCAGTGTCACCACCCGCGACGAGGAGACTCACCCGCCAGCCCAGCGCCCGGCACCTCAACCGCAGCGTCTACGGGCGCTTGACAGTAGCGTGGTCCCTTCGCCCGCGGCCGTTGGTAACCTGAATTTCAGCAGGGTGGCACTGGATGACCCGGGGTACGAACACCCCTCGTCGGTACAGGTGCGCCGGACACACGGCACACCGGACAGATCCGGATCTCTCCCGCGGTCGCAGCCTCCAGCATTCGGCTCCATCTCCTACAGAGAGGTCGGTGGGCCTAAGCTTAACACGATAAAGGCCCCACCGATGCCTACCTTCAAGAATGTTCCCAAGCTGCACGCGGATATGAAACCGCGAGAGGTCGACGAATGGGGACGCATGTGGCAACAGCAGTATACAGTTTGGTGCAATCACAACAGCTGGGAACTGGCCACCTGTGATTTGATCCCCACGTGGTCAACACCTGCATGGACCCCTCGGTGGTGAGCATCCTGAACTGTGAGAGCATCGCATCCCAGTCATACCCGCAAACCGTGGAGGAGCTGATGGACCGGGTGCGCCGCAAGCTGATACCCCCAGACGCGGAGCTCCACGAGCGGATCGCTTTCGGCAAGCTGCGCCAGGGGACCACCCATATCGCGAGTTTCTGTCCAAGTTTGAGTCCAGCGCCGCTTATCTAACCGACATGACCTGGTACGAGTACAAGATCAGATTCATCGAGGCACTCAGCCCCGAGCTGCAGGACGAGGTATTCAAACACTACGCTGAGGTCCCCTGGAAGGAGTGGGACATCCTGAATATCCAGAGATACCTTCTGCAGGTGGCCGACGTGGTGTCTCGCGGGCGCGCACCCTCGGTGCGCCGTTTCTTCAGACCTGCTCCCCGCGACGGGTGAACCAGATGTACTCCACTGATTTCGCCGGCGAGGAGGAGGACGAGTACCTCGACGACCCTGACGAGGGCTACACTGACCCTGGCGTCAACGCGATCGACGCTAGCAAGGCGCGCTGCTTCATGTGCAGCGAGGTGGGGCACCTCAAGCGCGACTGCCCCAAGCTCCGGGGCAAGAACGCCAGTCGTGGGACAGGAGAGGGGACACCCAGTGTTCGTTTCTCCGGCCCGGCCTTCGGCAGCCGCCCCGACTCCTCCGGTCCTCGGGATCGACCCCGCAACGCGGGTGAGCGTGCGGCTCGCCTGCAGCACGCCAGACAGGCCCCGACGCAGTACCAGCAGCCGCGACCACCCGCGACCAGCTCTACCAAGGGTGTGTTGCGTGCGGTCAACGAGATGGAGGCGCGGCGACAGTCCTCCTCTTCCGGCCAAACGCAGGCAGTGGCTGGCTACGAGTATGACGACGAGGAGGGGGCTGACGAAGAGGAGGAGGGGGGGGAAGAGGGCGGGTGGTCGGGCGAGGCGGCCTCCCGTCCCACCGCTCCTCGGGAGTAGTAGCCCTGCCCATGGGCTTGGGTCCCGGGGTAGGGGATAGGATAGAAAAATCAGATGGTAGCCCAGACGCGGAGTCAACTAGAGTAGAGGTAGACGTCAATAACGTGGCCGCAGACGCGTCCTCCCAACCGGCGGCGCGTGCATCTCAAGGAGATTCGCGGCATCTGTTCCTTTTCAGCGGAGGGTTATTGGTCCCTCCCACCGTCCTTGATCCGTATTTGAAGGAGAAAACGATCATGGACGTGAAGTTCCTGGTCGACACCGGCGCCTCCACGTCCTTCATCAACGAGGCCCTGGTGCGTCGGCTGGGCCTGGTACCCCGGCCTCACACCACGGCAGTCTATGTCACCTACTCAGACGGTCGGCGACACCAATCGCCGGGCCTAGCAGACATCAAGGGTGTGCTGCAGGGCACGCCGGTGGACCTGGTGGCGACTATTGCGCCCTGGGCGCTGCCGACATCATCATTGGAGTGGACTGGCTGGACAAGCAGGATGTGGACATCAGTGTGCGCCGGCGGGTAGTTTGGTTTCCTGATGGTTCATTCTGGTGCCCTGACAGCGAGTATAGGGCACAGGCCGCGGAGGTCCATAACATTACACACGAGCGCTCGGCGGACGGGCCTCGACCAGCGTCCCAGATCCTGATGAGTAGCAAGACGCTGGCGCGCCAGCTTCGGAAGGGCAAGGAGTACGCGATGTATCGCATAGACCTGGATAGCACTCAGGCTCTGCTTAACGAGATTGGCGCCGGATTCACACCGGATGAGCTGGCGCGGTTCAATGCCGTCCTGGAGAAGCGCACTACCCTTTTGCGGATCGCACCCCCAGTTCCCTCCCAATCGATCGGTGTTGCACCGTGTCCAGCTCCAGGAGGGTTCCGGTCCTACCGTGTCTCCCATGTACCGCATGGGCCCAGTCGAGCTGGTGGAGCTCAAGAAGATCCTCATTTCACTGCTCGACGCGGGGCTCATTGAACCCAGCAACAGCCCCTTCTCAGCGGGCGTGCTGCTCGTTCCCAAGCCAGGAGGCAAGTGGCGTCTGGTGACGGATTACCGGAAGCTGAACGCCATCACCGTCAAGTCCCGGTATCCTCTACCGCGGATCGACGACATCTTCAACCGCGTCCAGGGGGCCACGTGTTTCACCGTCATCGACTGTGCGGACGGGTTTTGGCAGCTGCGCATCGCTCCAGAAGACTGCCACAAGACCGCGTTCGCTACGCCCTTCGGTCACTATCAGTTTCGGGTGGCTGCAATGGGGCTGTGCAATTCGCCGGCGTCCTTCCAGATGCTGATGAATGATATCCTCCGCCCGGTGATGGGCACAGCCCACTTGCCGCAGGTCTCCCAGGACCTGGCGGACCCGCAGAAGGGGGCGCGCCCGCCCTGGACCTACAAGCGCACGTGCGCGCTGGCGTATCTGGACGACATCCTGGTGTACTCCAAGACGTTCGAGGAGCACCTAGAGGATGTGGACGCCGTGCTGCAGATCATGGAGGATGAGCACCTTTCGGCGCGGAAAGCCAAGGTGCGCGCCGGCCGCTGCGTGCCGTTTCTGGGCCATACCTTGTCAGCAGACGGCATCGCGACCGACCCAGAGAAGATCGAGTCCGTCCAGCAATGGCCTGTCCCTACGGACGTGAAGGGGGTGCGCAGCTTCCTGGGATTGGCATCTTACTACCGACGGTTCATCCCGCGGTTTGCCACCATCGCCGCCCGATCAACGCTCTTCTCAAGAAGGGTACCCCGTTCCTCTGGGCTGAGCAGTGCCAACAGGCTTTTGAGGCGCTTAAGCGCCACCTCACCACAGCACCAGTCCTTATCCTGCCGGACCCGGCCCTTCCTTTCGTCGTGGCTACGGACGCCAGCAAGGTGGCCATCGGGGGTGTCCTCTGCAGGACCAAGGCAAGGGTCTTCAGCCCATCGAGTATATCTCACGCACAATGATTCCGGCGGAGCGGAATTACCCAGTGCATCAGCAGGAGCTTCTGGCAGTAGTCTACAGCTGCCACACGTGGCGTCATCATCTTCTGGGGGCCCAGTTTTCGGTGGCCATTAGTGAGCAGGGGGATCTCGACCCCCACCGCCTGGTGATCCACACCGACCACCGGCCGCTCACCCACCTCCTGGTGCAGCCCAACCTGACGCCCCGCCAAGCGCGGTGGATGGAGTACTTGTCACAGTTTGCGCCATTCAAGATCCAATACGTCAAGGGCGCGGACAACGTGGTGCCAGACGCCCTTTCGCGACGGGCGGACTATTGGTTCTACGAGGACATGGATGTGCTTCATACCACTTGCGTACCAGTGGCCGCCCCGGGGACCGCCTACGGCGCGGAGCCACGGTCTCCCCGGGCCCGCCACCTGTTTCATCTGGGACACACCACCAGCGATGACTTGTCACCTCTCTTGGAGGAGACGAGTGCCCACGAGGACGTGGACGCCCCCGGAGAGGGGGAGGGATCGCATATGCGCATGCCCCTTAGTCATGTGGTGCCGCCCCAGGGAATTTTTCAGCTTCAGCCGATCGGCCCGCCCACAGTCTTCTCCGAATTCGTCAACCAGGCGAGCGCGGAGACAGAACCGGCCGCGGACGCGTTCACAGTCACGTCGGACCTGGAGACGATGATCAGTCGTTTCACGGTCACGGAGGAAGCGGCGCTTGAAGCCATCCGGGCGCATCCCCAGCAGATGGGTGCCTACCCTTGCAAGTTCCAGGATGGACGCCTGTTCGTGAGCATCCAGCCGGAGGAATGGCGGCTGTATGTCCCGGAGCTTTGTAGGGCCGCCTTGCTTCACGAGCTCCACGATTCGCTTCTAGGCGGACATCAGGGAAGCCACCGTCTTTATCCTCGGGCCCGCAAGCATTTCTACTGGCCAGGGATGAAGGAGTATATCGAGACATATGTGCGCCAGTGCCCCTCGTGCCAGATCATGAAGTCCAGGAACACGGGTTCGCAAGCCGTCCCCAAGACGTTACCTGATCCGATGGGTCCTTGGGATTCTATCATGATGGACTTCATCGGCCCGTTCAAGAAGGCGAAGAGCGGCAACAGCATGGTCTTGGTGTTCGTGGACCGCCTGACGCGCATGTGTCACTTGGCCCCGTGTCCTGCCGACCTCACTGCGGAGGAGTGCGCCAAGATATACCTGACGCACGTGTTCCGGTTCCACGGGCTCAGCCGACAGTTCATCTCCGACCGCGACAAGCTCTTCACGGCCAAATTCTGGCAGGAGTTTTTCGAACGACTGGGCACCAAGGTGTCGCTGGGCACGGCCTACCACAGTTCGTCGTCACATCTGGTGGAGCGGTTGAACCGTACAGTGCAAGAGACCATGCGACACTACACCGACGCGGTGGGCAGCAATTGGGAGGAACTTCTGGGCTTGGTGGAATTCTCCCTGAACAATGCTCCCCAGGCCGCCCACGGATTTACCCCCTTTTTCCTCAACTCTGGCAGGCACCCTCTCACGCCTCCCGACCTGCTTATGAGCCCCGGACGGGGAGAGGATCAGGTCAAGCTGGACACACGCCAAGGGGTTGATCGCTTGCTGCAGCGGATGCACCAGGCTCATAACAGTGCAGTCCAGGGCTATCGCGCCGCGACCGAGCGGTATCTGGAGAGGACAGCCGGCAAGCGGGATAACCGGGCGCCGTCCATTGAGGTGGGCGATTGGGTCCTGGTGGAGGGCCCACAGATCGGACGATTCTCACACAAGGTGGAGAAGGAGCTGAAGACTAAGCTTCGTCCCATGTTCCTGGGCCCCTGGGTGGTCCCACGCGGAATGGGGTAGATTTTTGCAAGAAAAAAACGCTAATTTCAATCGTCCGAAAACCGGACATTGCGCCGAAATTCTTGCCGAAAATTTGGCAGCCGAGCGAATTTTTTGCCCGACGGACTTTGCGCCGAAATTTTGTGTCTGCCGTGCTTCGAACTCAACCGACTCCTGCTGTTGCGTGCACTTTGTCCGATGCCTGCAGGCCACGCACGAATTTTGCGACCGAAATATGACGACTAGACAAGTTTATCGACGACCTACATCGATCTATTGCCACTTTTGAAGTCCTTGGCTTGCTAGCAGCTTTTGATTATCAATGCCGGGAACAAAATTGCCGAAATTTTTTATTGAATCAGTACATATATGTGCACATGTCCGTAATTTTATCATTCGCAATTTTGACATTGTCGGAGTATTTGACAACTTAGGCATTGCGCCTAGAAAAAGGTGCCCCATCCGTCGATGTCAAAATCGCCGAAGGAGTACACTCCCTGGTACTGGTCTCCCCTGTAGTTGGGAGGCTCGCCTGTATACATTTTGGTGTTCCACTTGGCCCCGCCGTTCTCCGCAGCAGCCAGGAACTCCTGCTGGGCCTCGGCCCTCAGGCGCATCATTGATACATTGGGAGAGCCCGGAATTTCCGTGCTCTCCACCACCACTCTCGCCTGATTGTCAGGCACGCATTGGTAAGCAGGGTTCAAATCTGAATCGGGTGGCACCAGATCGATCATGCCATTGCCGAACGCAATGACACCTGCACCCCACTGTGCAGAAGGTCCGAGCAACTCTACATCAATTCTGATGTTTGCAGCGTGCTCATTTTTGTCGACCATCACATAGGTATGCTGAGAACCGAAAATATTGCTCTGCTCCATTTGTGACAGTGTTAAATTTCGGCAAGGTTGGCTGCTTGCAATCGACAGGAAATTGGTGACCCCGACAGCCAGACGCGCAAGGGTTATAACTGCAGGTAGAACCCAAAATTTGTCGATAAGGAGTAATGGAAGGGCACGACCACCAGTCACTAGTATTCGCTTCACCGGACACCTGTTTCAGCTTCCGGATAAAATTCAGCAAGAGCAGCGGCGATTAGATACTAAATATTGCGTTATTGGTTCGTACCGTACCCAGACAAAAATTGTACTAGTGACGCAATTGTACTAGGCGGAATGACAACTGCGCCCGGCAAATAAGTATTTATTGCTCCAACCCCAAACCTAACTTGTTCCGGAGCTGTTCGAAGCGAAGAGCAATGGAAGGGATCGGACCCGAGCCAGATTTCAGTGCGGAACATGATGGCTGGCCTACCTCACTCCGAACATTAATGTGGACCCGGGTTCGAATCCTGTCAGTGCTATTCGCTTCGAACAGTTCCGGAACGATTTTTTTTGTGGGGGTGGAGCAATAAATTCTCGACATGCAGAAACAAATGTCGAATAGATTGTGCAAAAAAATATCGAAATCCTTATCATTATTTAAATATACAGCATAAAATTATGTTGCAGTAAAAAATAACTGTTAATTGAAGGCCGCAAAAAATTATCAACTACCCTTAAACTTGACCACAGAAAGATCTCGAAAAATATATACAATATATGCGGCCACCTTTTTACACCCTACTGAAGCCCCACTCTAAAGATATAATACGAGCCGAAACTAGGGCGTCGTCTACCCGCAGCGAGACCCCAATTTCTTGTTTTTAAGTCGGTGCCGGCCCCTCCGGGGCTTCATCCTTGATCACCAGCGTAGTAAGCCACTTGTCGAGCTCCTTGCTCATCCTGATGTCGGCACACATTCCGTCGCTGCGCACGCGTGCTTCTAGCCGGAGAGCCGGAGCGACGCAGAGATAGCAATTCACAAGCTCGGGCTGGCGTGACGGTGGCCAATCCTCAACGTTGAGCGTGAAATGCAGGGGGTCATGCTTATCCCGCTTCCAAATCCGAACGGGAAGAATGCCGTTCCCGGCGAGGAACAGCTCCTTCTCCCGTCCGTTCCGGCCCTCGACCCACCTCTCGAAGTTCTCGTCTAACACGATCGGCCCGGCTTCGCTTACAACCTCAGCCAACCAGAACGGGTGGATGGGATCGTGATCCGTGTCCTTGTCCGATGGAACTGCCACATAGTCGTGGAGTCTCATCTGCCGGCCCATCGCCTCCCGCTTGTCCTTCAGCTGCTCCCCCCGCGTCACCATGCGAACCGGAGGGTTGGGCTGGCTCGGTGGCAGCAAACGGACAGTTTTCATCGAGCTTCCTGCATCATTGAACTCGATGATAAACGACCACTCGCTTAGACATCCCTCAAACCGCCCAGCCAAACAGGGCGGACAGTAGCAGGAATAGCGCCTAATCATCAAAAGGCCAGGGTCGGACTTGTCCAGTCGCCACCAATGCGCCTTCTTGATGCCAGGCACCTCCTCACCTCCGCGCGTCGGCCGGACTCGACGTCCTGTCATCAAATAGTTAGGACAAAAAGAATACCGTTCAAATTAGCAAAATTGACCAAAAACCAATAAAACAGGGTATAGCTGCAGAGAGACCCCTTAAAAAAAAATTAACGACAAGACATCAAGTGATCAAAATTCGACACAGGGTATAGCTGCAGAGAGACCCCATTCGAATCATAATAACAACGTACGACAAGATATCAAGTGATCAAATTCGACACAGGGTATAGCTGCAGAGAGACCCCATTCGAATCATAATAACAACGTACGACAAGATATCAAGTGATCGAAATTCGACACAGGGTATAGCTGCAGAGAGACCCCTTCATACCGAAAGAACAAGCGAAATTTCATACCTAAAAGAAAAGCAACCCATGACAGTATATAGGGTCTCTCTGCAGAGATACCTTTATTGGGTTTGAATTTTTATAGAACAGCGGCAGTTGACGTCTTAAAACCTGAAATAACACAAAATTCCGTACCGGGGGTAAAAGGAAGAAGTGGCGAGTGACGTTCTCGGCCCGCGCGCGGGCCGACTCCCTGCTCGATGTCTTGCCGCCCTGCCAGTTCTGGTTCAAGTAGGCGACTAGCTGGTGGGTCTCAAGTATGTGCTGGTTTTCGGGAATCCTCTGCATTTCCCTCAAGACGCACTTGCACTTCGCTCCTTGACCATCCACCTCCCCCTTCCCATGCTGCTCCCCCATGTAGTGGAACTCAAAGGCCTGCAGGTCGGGATCCCCCATGAGCAGACCGTTAATCTGGTTAATCACGTACCTGGACTTAAACTGCACCGCGCAGTTGTCCGAGCACATGTACAGGTTTCGCACCTCTACCCCTACTTCTACCCGCAGGGTTTCCAGAATCTTGCGAAGAGCGTATACGAGTGCGCGCTCGCCCCGCTTGATACTGGAATCCCCCAGGAAAAAGAAGACGCGCTTTTCCAGCTCGCCGTTGAGCCGATAACGCACGATCATGGGCATCAGGATGTGGCTGCGCTTGTGGAAGTACTGCGACTGCAGTTGGACGTAGCTGCTGTTCTCGTAGTTCTCGGCCCAGTCGCCGTGCACGAGCACGTCCCCCTCTCTCAGATTCTTCTCCCGATCCTTGATTGTATCCGCCTGCGACCAGGCCGTAAAGCAGTGCACGGTGAACTTGTCCCACATCTTAAGAATCTCGTCCCGCAGCTCAGCTGGGGTGGACCTCATTTGGACTTGCTCGGGCCGCTTCACCTTCTTCGCCGCCCTGCCATCGGTCTCGCCCTGTTTCGCAAAGGTCCGCAGACAGTTTCGATTTGCAATAAAATCGCATTTCGATAAGATAACTGCAACTCACAAAGGGTCTCGCTGCAGCTATAGGTCACAAAAAAAAAAGTCAACAACATATTAACGGAGAAATAAAATCGAAACCAACTCACATTCACCCGTCGGGTCACAGTCTGCTCCACCATCTCGAACTTGAACCAATTCAGAATCTCCGTGGAATTCTTGTCCCGATCACACTGCACCCAGTTATTATGGATGCCGCATGATTCCTCAGGACAGAACCCCTCCACACACGCCATCTTCAGTATGCGGTGAACCCTCTCCGTCCTCGGCACCCCATCTTCGTCCTCCACCAGCCTCTCAGAAATGTCGAGGTCTTCCAGGTCCCGTCCCCGCCATTCATCTTCCCCCTCCCCCTCTTCCATCCCCCCGCCCATTCCGCCCCCTTCACGCAGCCCGTTATCCCTGCCGTCAGTCTCGGCGGACACCGGGCAGTGAAAGTGCTTGATCCAGTCCGTCGAGTGAATGGCTTTCCACATTCCGCAAGTACCGTCCGGCTCTCTGTACTTGGAGCATCCCGCACACTCCGCGCCACACTTGCAGTTCTTGCCGTGGTTCGCATTGGAGTGCTTGGTCCACGCCCCCATGGCCGACTGCATGGTGACGTGCTTCTCACACGCGCACAGGTTCCTCTCCTTCCACTTGCCCTTGATGCAATCGGGCGCGTATTTGCAGAAGGTCGTGTAGCCCACGTGAATGCCCACGTCCTTATCATACTGGTTACTCCTTTTGTTCCAGTACGCATGCTTTTCGAGAAAGTGATTGTACATGTCCTCCTTGGAGGTCATGTAATAGCGCGCTCCCTCAACGGCGACGAGCACCCCGTGATTGCCACGACCCTCCCTGCTGTAAGTGCGCTTGACATCCTTCATCTGGGAGGAGGCGCGCGACTCATCATCGTGCATCCACGCGTCCACTATCGCGTCAATCACGAATTGCGGCAAAGGGCGCCCCTTGCGAGCCTGCGCGTGTCTGAGGTAGTCCAACTTCTGCTGCCTTCGTATCGCGCGAATTCCGCGAATCTTCTTGGCGTCCATCCCCGTCAGGTTCTCCAACTCCGCGGCCGAAAACTCCTTCTCCAAGTCGTCACCACAGTAAAGCGTGGACATCAGCACCATCCTGACGTCTCTGTCTGCGTCGCTTTTGGTCAGACCATCAAAAAAGCCGTTAATCCGAGCCACCCAGAACCTGTTCAGTTCTGCCATCCGCTCCTGATTGTAAAGCTTTTTCGCCTCCTCATGATACTTCCCGTGACCTAGTTCAGCGGCCCTAGAGTTAAAGCCAGCAATCATCTGGTCGAAAGCCGGCCCCCGCCCCTCGGGTTTTGTCATCGCCTGAGCCGCTTCAAACGCCTGGTCAGCGAAATATTCCCCAATAAC
The DNA here is from genome assembly GCA_009746045.1 of Mesostigma viride. NCBI lineage: Eukaryota > Viridiplantae > Streptophyta > Mesostigmatophyceae > Mesostigmatales > Mesostigmataceae > Mesostigma > Mesostigma viride. Next base: position 41,146 of record RPFO01000978.1, on the reverse strand, counting down.
CCTCTTTGATTTCGAGTATTCTCCCGGCCGCTTGACTTCCTTGGCTTCAGGCTGCGCTGGATTCTGGTTCTCATCTCCGAAAACCCTTTTTGCGCCAGTTGACTGCTTCGTCCCGGTGTTCAACTTAATTGCACTGAATCCTGGACGACCGGACGCAAGGGCGAAAACTCCCACCCGTTCGCGTGCTGCATGCCATGACGACCGGCACAACGAAATCCATGCAAATCGAGTATCGTTGGGAAAAGCGACAATTACAGACAAAGTTCGAAAGTGTATCATTTTTTACCACGATTGGGGTCTAGCTGCAGCTAGACCCTTAGAGGGGCTTTTTCCGTTAGACGAAAAGATTACCTGATGTGGTGAACTTAGCATACCCCGACCAAGATTGGGGTCTCGCTGCAGCTAGACCCTTCATTGCGGCGTGCGATTGTTAAATCACAGACTTCTGATTCATTAATTTTATAGCAACCATAAAGAGGGTCTAGCTGCAGCGAGACCCTTGAATTTAAGCTATTGCTTGTGGTTATAAATGGTCTAGCTGCAGAGAGACCCCAATAAGGACGAAAAGATTTCAGGTTTTCCTCACCTTCGCGGCTCATTCTCTTATTAGTTCTCCCAGAACACTCAGATACCTGCATGGCGAGAATAACAAAAATAACACAGTAGCATTGATAAAATTGTTTATCAGAAAATATATATACTAATTACAGTATATTTTGCAAAAGATTTTATAATATATTGTGAATAGCATGGTTAAATTCCACATACTTTAATAATATGGTATGTTAAAGTATATAGAATCATTATTTAGTAAATCATTTACAAGAAAAAGTGGTATAGACTATTATTATTATATAGTTCGGCAATCTATGATAGTAAGACGTACCGGATGTCAGGTTTATCAGCGGCCTCCAGGGCTATAGCGTCTCGCTGCAGCGTGATTGTTTGGTGCTATGACTGATTTCAGTAGATGTGCAGAAAAAAATTTATTTCCATGACCACACCAGGAATCGAACCCAGAACCTCATTGTACATTGACGCATGGTAACGATGTCAGCCAAACATCCGAATGTTCCCAGGTAAATGGGCTGGAGGTCGTCTCTTTTTATACCTGCGGCCACAAGCACGGGTGACGGCATATTGGATGTCGTCCAATCCGCTAGCTTGGTTCCAAAAGATGGGATCGAGCTTTTGCACCAGCGCCGCGCTTCCAGTTTTCAGTTCCGTGGGGAGGAACGAGGATGCCACGTTTCCAATTTTTTCAATACCGTTCAGCCCTGTGACGCCGCGTCCGTTTTGCGAATTGCGACCGTCCCATCGCCCATCGAAAAAGAAGCGCAGCCGCAGAGAGACCCCATAGCTGATACGAGCTGCCATATCGTTTCGACGTTTGCATGCTACCTGCTGGATTATAAAATCCTACGTTGATACCTGCCTGGTGCCGGAAGTTTACAAGGAAATCGGTCTGCTTTCGCCGCACAACGAAAAAAAGGTGAGCTTTTGCCGCATCCTGGATGGTAGGCTGACTAAAATTGTTCTATCAAAAACGGCAACTAAACAGCGCATGCACGCCGACGACACAGTTAGCCAGCTGGGCGAAGACATGTCCTTGCTGCCATCGCAAGAAACTCTATGTTGCAGCAAGAGTGATAAAAATGTCTGGCTTCCTTCTTTTCGTTGCTAGCTAAACCCTGCAGACATCTCGGTAGAGTCAGCTAAGCCGATCCTAATCCACATCTGGCATCCATCCCTTTAGTCTAGTTGCCATGGAGCGTTTCTTGGTCTCGCACATGTCGATCATGGTGGTGCTAGGCTTTCACTTGGGTCACCCTTTCCATGTTTGCTATGCCTTTGGTCTGGTTAGGTTATAGGTGTAGATGTGCACATACTGCATTTGCTGCGTTTCTAATCGGTGCTCCTGTTTGATGCTTTTTTTCCCCTTCATATCGTTTCGACGTTTGCATGCTACCTGCCGGATTATAACATCGGACGTTGCTACCTGCCTGCATAACGATAGTTTGCAAGAAATCTTCATTTTGCCGAAACACAAAAAAAGGTGATCTTTTGCCGCAACGTGGATGGTAGGCTGACTAAAATTGTGCTGCTACGTATCAATACATGTGGGGGGGTGCTGCTACGTATCAATACATGTGGGGGGGTGCTGCTACGTATCAATACATGTGGGGGGGTGCTGCTACGTATCAATACACGTGGGGGGGTGCTACGTATCAATACATGTGGGGGGGTGCTGCTACGTATCAATACATGTGGGGGGGTGCTGCTACGTATCAATACATGTGGGGGGGTGCTGCTACGTATCAATACATGTGGGGGGGGCTGCTACGTATCAATACATGTGGGGGGTGCTGCTACGTATCAATACATGTGGGGGGGTGCTGCTACGTATCAATACATGTGGGGGGGTGCTACGTATCAATACATGTGGGGGGTGCTGCTACGTATCAATACATGTGGGGGGTGCTGCTACGTATCAATACATGTGGGGGGTGCTGCTACGTATCAATACATGTGGGGGGGTGCTACGTATCAATACATGTGGGGGGGTGCTACGTATCAATACATGTGGGGGGGTGCTGCTACGTATCAATACATGTGGGGGGGCTGCTACGTATCAATACATGTGGGGGGGTGCTGCTACGTATCAATACATGTGGGGGGTGCTGCTACGTATCAATACATGTGGGGGGGTGCTGCTACGTATCAATACATGTGGGGGGGTGCTGCTACGTATCAATACATGTGGGGGGGTGCTGCTACGTATCAATACATGTGGGGGGGTGCTGCTACGTATCAATACATGTGGGGGGTGCTGCTACGTATCAATACATGTGGGGGGGTGCTGCTACGTATCAATACATGTGGGGGGGTGCTACGTATCAATACATGTGGGGGGGTGCTGCTACGTATCAATACATGTGGGGGGTGCTGCTACGTATCAATACATGTGGGGGGGTGCTGCTACGTATCAATACATGTGGGGGGGTGCTGCTACGTATCAATACACGTGGGGGGGTGATGCTACGTATCAATACATGTGGGGGGGTGCTGCTACGTATCAATACATGTGGGGGGGTGCTGCTACGTATCAATACATGTGGGGGGGTGCTGCTACGTATCAATACATGTGGGGGGGCTGCTACGTATCAATACATGTGGGGCGGTGCTGCTACGTATCAATACATGTGGGGGGTGCTGCTACGTATCAATACATGTGGGGGGGTGCTACGTATCAATACATGTGGGGGGTGCTGCTACGTATCAATACATGTGGGGGGGTGCTGCTACGTATCAATACATGTGGGGGGGGATGCTACGTATCAATACATGTGGGGGGTGCTGCTACGTATCAATACATGTGGGGGGTGCTGCTACGTATCAATACATGTGGGGGGGATGCTACGTATCAATACATGTGGGGGGGTGCTGCTACGTATCAATACATGTGGGGGGGGCTGCTACGTATCAATACAGTGGGGGGGTGCTGCTACGTATCAATACATGTGGGGGGTGCTGCTACGTATCAATACATGTGGGGGGGTGCTGCTACGTATCAATACATGTGGGGGGGTGCTGCTACGTATCAATACATGTGGGGGGGTGCTGCTACGTATCAATACATGTGGGGGGGTGCTGCTACGTATCAATACATGTGGGGGTGCTGCTACGTATCAATACATGTGGGGGGGTGCTGCTACGTATCAATACATGTGGGGGGTGCTGCTACGTATCAATACATGTGGGGGGGTGCTGCTACGTATCAATACAGTGGGGGGGGATGCTACGTATCAATACATGTGGGGGGGTGATGCTACGTATCAATACATGTGGGGGGTGCTGCTACGTATCAATACATGTGGGGGGTGCTGCTACGTATCAATACATGTGGGGGGGTGCTGCTACGTATCAATACATGTGGGGGGGTGCTGCTACGTATCAATACATGTGGGGGGGTGCTGCTACGTATCAATACATGTGGGGGGGTGCTGCTACGTATCAATACATGTGGGGGGGTGCTGCTACGTATCAATACAGTTGGGGGGTGCTGCTACGTATCAATACATGTGGGGGGGGCTGCTACGTATCAATACATGTGGGGGGGTGCTGCTACGTATCAATACAGTTGGGGGGGGATGCTACGTATTAATACATGTGGGGGGTGATGCTACGTATCAATACATGTGGGGGGTGATGCTACGTATCAATACATGTGGGGGGTGATGCTACGTATCATTTATTTATTCATGCCATCACACCCCCACATTTAATATTAATGCCAGCACCCCCCACATTCATTTATTCATGCCATCACCCCCCACATTCTTTTATTCATGGCAGCACCCCCCACATTTATTTATTCATGCCATCACCCCCCACATTCTTTTATTCATGGCAGCACCCCCCACATTTATTTATTCATGCCATCACCCCCCACATTCTTTTATTCATGGCAGCACCCCCCACATTTATTTATTCATGCCATCACACCCCCACATTCTTTTATTCATGGCAGCACCCCCCCACATTTATTTATTCATGCCATCACCCCCCCACATTTAATTATTAATGCCAGCACCCCCCAACATTCATTTATTCATGCCATCACACCCCCACATTCTTTTATTCATGGCAGCACCCCCCCACATTTATTTATTCATGCCATCACCCCCCACATTTAATTATTAATGCCAGCACCCCCCCACATGCATTTATACATAGCATCCCCCCCCACATGTATTTATACGTAGCTTCCCCCCCCACATGTATTTATACGTGGTCGTAAGGGTCTCGCTGCGGGTAGACCCTCGGAATTTTGTTTTTGTATTGACGTAGGGTCTCGCTGCAGCGAGACCCCAAGGAATGTCAATTTTTCATGTTTTCATGATGGGGGGTCTTTCTTTTCTCACCCTTAAAATGATTTGTTTTTGTATCGGTGTTAGGGTCTCGCTGCAGCGAGACCCCTACGAATGTCGACTTTTAATGTTTGCAAGATGGGAGGGGCTTTCTTCGCTCACCCTAAAAATTATTTGTTTTTGTTTGACGTTAGGGTCTCGCTGCAGCGAGACCCCAAGGAATGTATACTTTTTTATGTTTGCATGATGGGAGGTTGCTTGTTTTCGCTCACCCTAAAAATGATTTGTTTTTGCTTGAAGTGAGGGTCTCGCTGCAGCGAGACGCCAAAGTTTTGCATTAAACTAAATGTCCCTTTTAGAATCCACGAAAGGGTCTAGCTGCAGCGAGACCCTCCCCATCGTTTTTCTGCCGGCGATTCAGATTCTGAATGACATTTGTGAAACTTGCTTTTTTGATATTGTTCTGCAGATGTCGTCCTCCTATTCCGATTCTGTCAAGGCCACTCCCGTTTCACCCAAGATGACGTCGAACACCTCGCCGGACCGAACGGCAACGGAGGAGTTTCCTCCGTTGCAGTTCGGTCCCGTAAAAGATCTTGCGAGGTCCCCCCCACCGAGTCCCCTCGCCCTCCAAGTCCAACTTGCCCCCCAGCGAGTTGGACAGAATTATACCCCCCAACCCTCTCGCTGCTGCGTCTCGCGCTCCGTCCCGCTCTCCGCCCCGTAAGTCTCCATCGCCGCCCCCCAAGTCGGCCGGAGCTACTGCGTCCCGCTCGCCGCCCCGCAAGTCCCCCAAGTCCCCCGCAACTGCGACCCGTTCGCCGAACCGCAAGTCCCCCTCTCCGCCCAAAGTTCCCCCCGCTACCGCGTCCCGCTCTCCTTCTCGCAAGTCCCCCTCGCCGTCAACCAAGAACCCCGCAACTGCGTCCCGCTCGCCGTCCCGCTCTGCTTCCCCCAAGTCCCGCTCGCCGCCACCCAAGTCCCCCGCTGCTGCGTCCCGCTCGCCGTCCCCCAAGCATTCCAGTTCTAAGCGTAAGCCTGCGGCCGAGTGGGTAGAGGAAGACGACCGCACCAAAGAGCTCAGGAAGCTGAGGAAGTCTATCAGTGAGCTTGTTGAGGAGGACGAGCGCGATCAGACTAACGGGAGGCCTGAAGACCCGGAATCGCCGGTTCGGGAGTCGCGTCAGAAGCGGTTGTCCGATTTGTTAGCAATGGCCGCAAGCTTTGCTGACGAATACGCGGCTCTCGACAAGAAGGACAAGGAGAAGGAGAAGGCGGAGAGGGAGGCCATCGAGAAGGCGGAGAGGGAGAGGGTGGAGAGGGAGGAGAAGGAGAGGCTGGAGAAGGCGGAGAGGGAGGAGGAGGAGAGGGAGTACAAGGAGAAAAAGGCTGCCCAGGAGAAGGAGCACAGGATCCTGGTGGCGAAGCAGAAGGAGGAGGCGAAGAAGAAGACGGAGGCGGCAGCGAAGGAATTCTTGCGGAGGAGGCCGCTCTTTTTTTGCAGATGCGACAGGAGAGGATGAAGGCGGAAGAGGCCGCGAGGAAGATGGAGGAGGCTGCGAGGAAGGAGGAGGAGGCTGCGAAGGCAGTTGAGGGGGAGAAGGACGAGAACGGGAGCCCACCCCTTCTTCACGAAGGATTTTCAGTCGATTATCAGGTATGTTTATTAATGTGAGACGTACATTTTTCAGATGGCTTGAACGGCGTGTGTGTATCGTAGAAAGGGTGGGATTTTATGTCATACATTGATCGTAAGGGTCTAGCTGCGGAGAGACGTTGACCTAGGAGTTAAGGTTGTTGACGACGACGACGATGTGTGGCCTTTTTTTTACTCTTGTTGTCTGCAGCCCTCCACGGTGGCCATTCTGAAACAGTACCTGGCTCAGACTGAGTCTGAGCTGGGGTGAGTCGTAAAGCCGAAAAGGGCTTGAGAGGCTTGATCCGCTTTCTTTCGGCCGAGATAGCGTTTGCAGAGAAGTCCGGTGTCGTCGTGGACCGTCCGGAGTCGGCACACATAATTTGGAAGAACGACCGCCTGGGCCGTCTTGCATTGTTCGAAGCCACACAGCGAGCCATTCATGGGAAGAGGGTCGTTGGTGACGACATGTATGAGGTTTTGAAGATCGCGCAGTCGTGCATCCTTAATCTGAAGGAGGATGTCGGACGTTACTTTCCCCGTCGTGCTTTAATATGGTCGACGCTCTTTGATGAGGTTGAAAAGTTCGAGGTCCACATTGGCTTCACATGCATCGAGGCTTCCTATATGGAAACCTTGAAAACCACTGCGTTGCATCAGCTCTTTAAACTCATGACTGGAGATATGAGAGCGGATTCGAGGGCTTCACTGTCGGAAGATGAAGTGTTTGATATTGTCAGGCAAGGATTTGTTGACACGTCCAACAGTGACTATATCGTAATTGTGCCGGGAAGAATGAATGACGTAGGAGGATTGGAGGAGCGCGCACATGAAGTGATCGCGCATTTGGACATGGCAAGAGACCACTTACTGCAATCTTTTGTTAAGTGGCGGACTGACTTTCTTGTCAGCCCGGACGCCAGCCTTTCGCGGGAAGCGGTCGCTTTCTTTTTGGATTGGGCTGGACAGGTGATCCAAAGTTTCCGGCACCGGGAGGACTTCCATGTTATTCAGACATATAAGCCATACCGGGAAGTCGTCCAGGAATGGTTGGATCAAATCTCGTTGGTTGATTGTCTCCAGAGTATCCGAACCAAGACAGACACGGAGTGGTCTGATTTAGAGGCGGGAGGCCATTGGCAGTCCCTCGAGTTGTTCTTCGAGGCGGAATTGAGGCGGCAACTGGAAAAGGAGAGAGCCCATCAAGTGCCGATATGGCCTTTGGGGAAGATTTTGAGGAGGTGGAAGTTCTACGTTTCGGTACGTTAACTTGCCGATATCGTTTATCGATTTGGGTTGTTTCCATTCCCTGAATAGGGCTCTATATGCTGACCAACCTTCATGGTTTGTCCTGTCATATCATGCAGGGGGGCTCCATGCCAGGGGACGTATCGGAGGATTTACCTAATTTGTCAGACTTGGTTGATAAGGTGGGTGCTTGTCCGTCGAGTTTCCACGAGCATCTTACATGGGGTCTAGCTGCAGGTAGACCCTCACCCTTTTATTGAGACTGACATGTTCGGCTAATTTCAACGGTGCCCCCAACCAATCTGTTGTCTTTTTTCAGGGGGCGGCTGCGGCGATGGCTGTTGACAGTGCTGGTATTTGGTCTGGACTCGAGATGGAAATGGTAAGCATTAAACGATATCCGGATGTCTGCATTTCGCCTGAAGTTTTAGTGAGCGCATTATGCGAAATATACAAATGTCGACTAATTTTGATTTCCAATGAGCTGTCGTATTCGGTGTTGACAGGCGGGGGGTTTGGCCTCAGCAGGCGCTGCCGGAGAGGAAGAAAACGCTGGAGGAGATGAGGATGGGGGGGATGAAAACGCTGGAGGAGATGAGGATGGGGGAGACGCTGAGGGAGAAGTGGCTGTGCAGGTACGTTCATCCGCCGCGAGTTCGTGTGATTTTTTTCGTGCTGAGGGGTATCTCCGCAGAGAGACGATGGTGCAACAATCGAACTGAGGTCAAGTCCCTTCTTGTTCGTTTTTTTTTGTCATGCAGGCGGGGGCTGTCGCTGGGGGTACTGCGGGGGGGAAGGCGGCGAAGCCCCATTGACAGCATGAAAGGGAAAAGCTGGATTCCCGCAAGAAGGTTGCGAAGGATCATATTATTGCTGTTGGCCTGATCATGCTTAAGTCTCCGCCCGATGGCGTCGATTCGGAGGGACCTGCGGGGTCCGAGTTTCGCAAGTACCTGACACGACTTGAGGCGGAAGTCGATGCCGATTTCGATACGGAGGTGTTGGGTGACGCTACCTTTAAGAGTGAATTGGCATATGAATTCGCAAATCTGGTGAAGTCGAAAGCCACCAAGAATTTCAAGTGGCAGCCTAAGGAGTACTCAGAGGCAAAGGTTGACAAGATCGAGAAATTCATGAAGGCTGATTTTCGTCGTCGGGCCGCTGAGGGAAAAAGGGCGCTGAATGCGGTGGCAAAGGCCAACAGTAAGAAGAACGCGGAGGCGAAGGCGGCGGAGAAGGAGGCGAAGAAGGCGGAGAAGGAGAAGGCTAAGGAGGCCAAGAAGCAGCAGAAAACTGGACAGGTACGATTGTTGTGAAAATTTAGACCTCTCGCTGCGGGTAGACGCTGACCGGCTGCGGGACTTGGTGTTTAGTGTCAGTAAGGTACTATTCCAACAGAACTTTGTTCGTCCCTGAACAGGATGTCGTGGTCGGCCTAAAGATTACTGACTTGAGCAAATCCTGCGGTCCTTTTCGATTTTTTACTTCAGGATGACGGGGGGGACGAAGACGCCACGGTGGAGAAGAAGTTACCTGGTCATGACGCCGTGTTCGCGCTGGTGAAGGATATGCTCAAGTACTGCTCGAGTAGGCGGATGGCGGACGTCGATGACCTGCCAAACTGGCCCGAGTTCTCCCCCTTTCTTGAGCTGCTCCGGTCACTCAACAAGCTTTTTAAGGAGGGGGTGCTCACGAGCAGTGGGAACCCGGACACCGACCCTATCATTGAAAGCTGGAAGCCTTCGAAAAAGGTCGACTCGAACAAGGAGGTCAGGGACCAGAACATCCGGAAGGCCAATTCTCTCAGGGAAACGCGTTGGATTCGGCCGGCCGATTTTCAGCAGACCGGATGTTTCAGTATGCGGATCCAGACGGTCAACGCGCTTATTTTGCCAGAGGCTTTGAGGCAGCGGCGTTTAAACCTTGAAACCATTAAGGAGAACGCCCGCATTCTCCTCAATGCGCGGGACAACGCCTTGCACTTCAAGGTTGTTGTCCCGGTCTGGCAGTTCCCTTTCCAGGCGCTTGCCGAATCTCAACCTGACCTGTTCGACAAGCAAATCTTGTGCATGCCGGATTTCGTCAAGTGGCTGAAGCATTACCACGGCGCCAAGATTGACGCGGAGGATGTGGGGTCCAGGTACTTCCGGCCCCTTTCGGATACTGAAGTCGACGTGTGGCTTAACACGGAGTCCACCACCTCTTTCCTCGCGAGAGGACTTGAGTGGCGTACCTACGCCAGGTGGACGAGGTGGCCGCAGTTTTGCCTCAGGAGATCGAGGGCAGTCGGCAAGTTTTCAACCTGCTGTGCAATACTGCGATGAAGTCCTACGATCCGAAATTTTTTGAGGAACGGGTACCGGTACCGTATCTGGTTCTCCGGTACGCGGTGGTGGATGGGAACCACTACTTTAAGGGGTTAAAGTCGTTTCTCAGGGGGCCGGATGGCGGGTGGGGAGAGGTTCGGGCAATGATGTGCGAGGGTGGGGCGGAGTCCAATTTCGCAAGTACTCCTAAGGAGGCGGAGCACGCCTTCCAGGACCTGTTGCGGAAATTCCGTGGTGGTTACATGGGTACGAACGTCATTCTTCTCAAGGGTGGCGACCTGCTCCCGTCGTGGAGTGAGCTGCGAAATCTACCTAAGGCAAAAGAAGATGTAAGCTATCTATTTTGGCAGGGTCTAGCTGCGGGTAGACCCTCGGAATTTTCGTGGTTGTTTTTTGTGTGCGCTTCAAGTTTTTTGCGAGGGTCTCGCTGCAGCTAGACCCTCTCCTTTTTTTTGTTGGAATTTTCGTTGCGTATTGTCGGCCGTTTCTTTTTCGAATTTTGTTAGGGTCTATCCGCAGCTATACCCCTCGCCTTTTATGACTGAGTTTTGTCGTTGCTCGCTCGATGTTAATTGATGTCGCAGGCGGTGCTGACCGGCAAGCTGGAGAAGCTGTTCGACATCGCCAAGGGGGCGAATTCGGAGGACTTAGCCGTGGCGGATCGTACGCTGGGCCAGGCGTTGCTTGACGTGTGGAACTACAACAAGCTATATCTATACGGCAAAGTCACGCGTGGGAAGGGCCACTATATTGCGGATGGCCACTACACCAATCTGCTCACGTACATCCTCCCGGCTATGCGGCAAGCGGGGGGAAGGGAAGGGAATGTGGAGCCGGCAGCGGTGGATGTACACGAGGAGGAAGCAGAAGGAAAGAAAAAGCCGGCCCACAGCATTGCTTCAGTGCATTCCGCTTACAGTCGCACGCTGGCCAACACGTTTCTCCGTCTGACACAGGAGCAGACTGATGATCCTGCCTCAACGAAACCCGCGCCTGAGGAGGTGATGATGCAAAGGTGCAAATTCGCCAATGCAGAGGGGGAGAAGAAAGGCCAGAAGGTCTCTTGGACTTCTTTCAGGAACTTGGCCAGCCTTCCTATGATGGACGCCGTGATCGATTGCATCATGAGCTGCCAGGTTGGACCGGAAAAGCTCACCAAGTTGGTGGAGATCGCCAAGGATGTGCTGGAGTGCCTGCGGCTGACCATTTGCGCCAGATTCAAGGAGGATGTGACGCTGGAAGCGCGATGCAAGGACGCAAATGGCAAGGAGTTTGTGGCGTCTCATATTTTCGAACTCGTCTTCAATCTCCATCCTCTCGCTCGGCCGGTCGGCAGGAAGGAGATTGTGGCCAGATACCGGGAATTTTGGGATGTGGCCGTCATCATAACGAGGAACATCGCCTACCTTCTTAAAGCCAAAAAACACGCCGCACATCTGAGGATTCCGAGAAAGGATATCAGTAATGGCAAGATCGACTTTCAGGAGATTCTGCTAAAAGAGAGCGAGGACAAGACGGTGGGTTTGGCACTTTTTGCTCCGGAAGCGTTCAGGAAGTACGCTCCAAAAGTTGGATTACTCGAAGGGGGGGTGAAGGAGGCGGCGATGAAGGGGCCGGTGAAGGGGCTGGAGAAGGGATCGAAGGGGAAGGGGAAGGGGAAGGAGACGGAGGCGAAGGAGGAGGAGGAGTGGGACGTGAAGTATGAGTGGCAGAGTGTGGACTGGGGCCGTCGCCGGGTCTGGTTTTGCTGTCAGTTACTAGACGGTGATGATGATGACAAGTCGCTCGTCAAGCAGGTGGCAGGCGAGGTTGCCTCAGCTTCAGCCCGCCCCTTTCCCTTGGGCAGGTCCCTTCCGTGCCTGAGCCTGCTGAACTTGGCGAACATTTGGGGTGATAAGTGGAGTAACTTTCAGTCCAGGTGGTGGGCGTTCGGTCCTTGCCCGAAGCTTCGGACATTCCCCAACCGGGCGGGATGTACGATAATGTGCTGAAGGCTTGCGCCCACGACTTTTTCTCCAGGTTCGAACCGATGGTGATCGTGTTTGGTACCGAGACGGAGATTAAGGGGTTTCAAGAGATAGTGGAAAGGATCGGGAAAGGGAGTGAATTGTGGGAGCGGCTTGAACAGGGGGAAGGTGATGGGGGGCCTAGGCTCGGAAGGGCGAAGAAGCGAAAAGCTTCCCACGAAGCTGGGGGATCGTCCGCCGTGGTGGAGAGGGATGACCAACAGTTGTTGGAGGGAGGGGATGGAGGGGATGGAGGTCCGGCAGGAGGGTCTAACCGCGGAGAGACCCCCGTCGAGGTCAGAACGCAGCAGGCCGAACAGATGACGGGGCCTGAAGGTGATTCGGATCCGCCTGCGGCGAAGAAGCCCGCTTCTCAAGTGACTCGACGGGCAGTCGTGTCACTTGTTGAGGATGATGGAGGTGGGCCTTCCAAGCCTGCCGCGTCGCAGCCCGTTTTTCAGGTTCCGAAGAAGCAGCTTCGGGTTCCCCCGCCGACTCTGCCCACCCCGGCGCCTCTGCCCAGTTCTCAGGTACCGAAGAAGCAGCTTCGGGTTCCCCCGCCGACTCTGGCCATTTCTCAGGTACCGAAGAAGCAGCTTCGTAAGCCAGTTGTGGCAGTGGCTGATTCGGACGACGATGCTGAGGAGGAGGAGGAGGAGGAGGACGACGATGCTGAGGAGGAGGAGGGGGAGGAGGAGGAGGAGGAGGAGGAGGAGCAGCACGTTGCTACCAAGAAATCCGCCAAGGGTGGGAAGGCTGCGGAGCACGTTGCTTCCAAGAAATCGGCCAAGGTGGGGAAGCCTCCCAAGCCTGCCCTGCCTCAGAAACGGCGTCGAAAAGCAGTTGTGCTTTCAGATTCGGACGATGAGGAGGAGAAGGAGGAGGAGGATGGCGGCGGAGAGGAGGAGGACGGGGGAAAGGAGCGCGTTGCTTCCAAGAAGTTACCCAAGACCGCGAAGACTGCCAAGGTTGCCGAGCCCGCCAAACCCGCCCCGGCGCCTGCCCCCCACCCCCAGACGGGGTCTACCTGCGAGCAGAGGTCGAAGGAAAAGGCCAAAAAGGGTAAGAAAAAATCTGCGAGTGAATTCTGGTATGTAGAGTGTTTTGATTTTTCACGGTTGGCAGTCCGATTTCTACTAACTCGATTTTAGTCATGCGTTGATGGCATGATCGGTTTGCTCGCAGGTAATGAGGATGTGGAGCAGTTACTTCGCTTGGCTAATGTGGCGGTGGGCTTCGGACCAGCGGCTGTACATGCTGACACTTCCGGACGGGAGGAGCCTAAGGGGGCGGAAGACAGTCAGGCGGGCGATGAGGATGATGACAAGCCCACGTTGGAAATGAGACTTATGGACGGGGAAATGGGGTTCGGAGCACCAGAGGCCTTTTGGTGTGATGGGTGGACTTTAGCCATTATGCAAGCAGGGAACAAGGATACGGCTACGCCAATGTATGCCAAGCTAGAAGACGTCATGCTTTATGGGCAGGTGTCTGGATACGACACCAAGTGGAGGGACGTCGCATTTAAGTTTTTCGCTGAGGGGGAGAAGGGAGGGAAGTTGAAGAACAAGTTGTGGTGGATGCCGCTGGACTACGCGATGAAGGTGGTAAAGCTGACGGATGGCAAGAGCTGGAAGGATGTGGAAGTCTGGGCGCCTGCAAAGGAGATCGATAAGAAGAGGAGGAACTCGAAAACGGAACAGCAGATCGCGGAAGCGAAATTACGGAAGAGGCCCTCGAAAGTGTGAGGGAAAGTTAGCACTTGGACATGCGCTGGCAATGCTCGTCCTATGGTTAATACAAAGGTTAGGATGATGTCGAGTCTCTCCACGTAAAATTTACATGAATTACTAACTTTCAAGCCTCTCGATGTGGAATGTACGCTCAAATTGACATGAATTAAGCATTATGACACCAAATTAGCTCGAAAATACGCGATCGGACGCCAAATTCTCGCGCGCGCGAAAAAAAGATATCGGACGATTGAAACTAGCGTTTTTTTCTTGCAAAATGCGCCAAAAATGACCCCATTCCGCGTGGGACCACCCCCCTACAAGGTTCTCACCAAGTTTGACGACGTCATGTTCCAGGTGGACGTCCCAGTGTCATGGAACCTCACGTCCAACCGTTTCCATCGTGACCAGCTCAAGTTGTACCACCAGAACACCATTCAGGGTCGGGTCAATCCCCCGGCCCCGTTGGAATTCAATCCGGACACGGGGGAACAGGAGGATGAGGTGGCAGCGATCGTGGGACACCGGGATGTCAAACGAGGTCGGGGGACCCAGCGACAGTACCGTGTGCGATGGCGATTCGCGCAGCATGAGTCTGAGGACTCCTGGCGCACTCCTACTGAGTTAGCGGGTTGCGCCCGCTTATTGGAAGCGTACAAGAAGACACACCAATTGCATTAATAGGCCACATGCGGTATAACGGTGTACGGTGTAGGGTGAGAGTGAGGTGTGAGCCGGGTACCAGGTACACGCCGACTAACGCCTTGGCTTGTGGTGTGTGGGCCGTGCAGGGGGACGCCGCGGAGGCGCCTCCCAGGAGCCAGACTTCCGCCAGCGCCGCGGAGGCCGTAGAGGCAGGAATCCGGGTAGTAGACGGGGAGTCGAGTGAGGAAGATCTGGTGGACATGGACACGACAGATTACCCGGAGGCCCCTCTACCAGAACAGGATGACAGGATGCAGACAGCTCGCGGAGAGCCTGCAGTCCGAGGGGTGCTGTAAGGGCCGGGGGCTCGGGAGGTGGTGGCCGGCACGAGACGTCGTCCAGACCCGAAGCTCCGGACGCGCGCGCGCTGCAGCTAGTGAAGGAGCTGAATGAGGAGACATTCAACCCCCGGGTGTTCGTGCGCGACTATGGTCGGGCGGGTGACTTGGTGGAGCGGCGTCGTCGGCGCCGTAACCAGATGCCGTCAGATCTCCGCGCCGATTCCATTCTGGCGCGGGTCGGCCCCGCTAAGCTGGAGGATTTTCGATGGTTCGTGCGGAGAAATGTGGGGTTCAAGATGGAGACCCGCACCGCCGAGCGCGACGGCGTGGTGGTCGGTATCGACTGGGAAACCCATGAGCGGGGTGCCTGTGTCATGCGTGCGTGAACACGCTGGATGCAGGTCTGGTATTTCCACGGCTGTTGCTCCTCCTAATTCCACCCGAGGTGCGGAAGCATCTGGAGAACTACTTCCCTCGATACCTCCCGTTTGAAGGGGCGTTGCGGGGCGAGAAGTGTATGCGCGCGGGTCAGTACTCGTTACGGCAGGCCCTAGATCGCATTGTGGCGATGGACGACGAGGACCAGGATGATGGGAGCGAGGGTGACGACTCCGATTCTGATGACTACCCTCCCCGCCCTCTTCCTCGTCCTCCTCCAAGGGATCCACCTTCTGGGGGCTCCTTGGAGGGCGGCGCAGGACATCGTCCTGTGACGCGTTTCGAGGCGCCACCGCCGGCGATAGGCTGGGGGCGCCCCTCTGAGCGAGGGGCTCGCCCGCGGTCCACGGGTTGGGGCGGCGGCAGCCAACCAGCTTCTCGGCGTGCTCCAGACCGGCCTGCACGTCGGCGCTCGCCCTCACCGTCATCGCGCTCGCGTTCCCGTTCGGACTCGGGAACGGAGGTACGCCCTGCTCGCCGCGCGTCACCACCACCTCGTCGCCCGGCTGATCGGCACTGGGAGCGCACGTGGGGGTCGGCGGTGGAATTGGAGCGTGAGGCTCGGCGACCGCGGTCGGATATGACGGGAGCTGCTCCGGATAGGACAGAGCAGCCGGCCGGGGGCGAGCCCCCGGTTGTGGCCCCCTCAGGTCCCCCGACGGAGGCGGGCCAAGAGGATACTACCTTCCATGTCTCCTTGGAACCACCGGAGCCTACCTTCCTAGTCTCCCTGGAACCACGTCCCCGTCACGCACCAGCCGGATCATCAATGCCACGTCCTGCGGAGGGACACGGCCGGCCCACTTCGTCGGGTCGACCCTCGCACCCTTCCGCGGAGGAACCGTGCCTACACACCATGGCAGAGACGCGACCTCGGGTCGCGGAGGGTCCCAGCGGATCGGGCATTCTGGTACCAGCGGAGCCCGTGATGCGCCTGGAAGCGCTCGTGGCTGCGGTACAATCCGGACAGGACCTGATACAGCGCCTGATGGTCCAGCACGGTCGTCAAGGCGATCATTCTGCGGCCACCTCAGTGGGCTATGATGCGGCTTCCAGAGCTCCTGGTCACGAGGAGTGGTCATTGGGGGACTTCATACGGCCGGTACCGGGCAGAGCGGTGAGACATGGCGGGCCAGGACCTCGCACGGAGAAGCTGTGTGTGACATTCGAGGGACCTCCGGCTTTTCAGGTTCCCCCGGGCACGCACCTACCCGCTCCTCTGGTGTTTCAAGCGGGTCCTTGGTTCGCTGTGGATCGCGGGGCTTACTGGGAACAGGGAGAGATCACCTTTCGGCCCCAGGTTCCCCTGCCCCTGCCGCAACCCGACGACCCCCGTTTTCCCCTTGCGGTGGGGCATACTGTGCGGTTCGGGTCCGAAGACTGGTGGGATTGGCGATATCAGGTCGACGGGGTGGGGCACGTGGTGACGCCTCCCAAGGTGGCTCCAGCTGAGGGGAGTGTCTTTCTTAATCTGGTGGCGCCCGATATTGTAGGGTCCCCGACGGTGTCGATCAACGATGATCACGTGCGTATGGAGGTTTTCATGATGGGGGTGCGCTTTGTCCGCGAGCATCGTTGTGGGGTGGTGGATCGGTCGGCGCTGACACTCCTATTCACCCATCCCCAGTACTTCGCTGGGTTCCTGTCTCTGTGGCCCAGAGGGTCGTGGGTGGAGCTGTCCCGGCTGGGCCGGCAGAAGGTGTCCCCCTACCAAGTGGCTTTTGAGGTTGACCTGTGTTCGCACCCTGGGGTGATGACTTCACAGATGACCCACGCGGGGCGTAGGGCCTTCACTGAAATCCTGTCGCAGCGACGTGCCACTAGCGGCGGACGCTAGAGTGGTTAGAATAGTTTTCGTGACGGATAGCGGATTGATCCAGTCACCATCAGAGTCTTACTACTACGTCAGAATTGGTCCTGTGTATCAACTTCTAGAGGAACTGGCATTACTAACCTGCGGGTGAACCGAGGTTGGGACATAGTACTCTTATAGTAGTGTTGTTTTCCAATCTCACTTGTACGGTAGGGACTACCGACCCCCATGGGGGGGGAGGAGTGTTACGTCCCTGCCCTTTTGGTCGGACGTAACAATGGAATAAATTACTAAGGCTGTTTGGTCTATTGGACTTGGGTTTTATGGACCTTGGCTATTGTGTGAATTGGACTAGTTATTTTGGTCCTAGGTTGTCCTTTTAGGGGCCGGCGCTGTGGCGCCGCGCCAGTTCTGAGTCCGTCAGTAGTTCTAGGCGTGGATCCTATAGTTGAGGGTCGATGTCGGCCCGGATCCTACGTGGAATGAGTGACTCGGATTGTTCTAGGGAAATTGGCGTGTATCTGCGCCGCCACC
The DNA here is from genome assembly GCA_009746045.1 of Mesostigma viride. Lineage (NCBI taxonomy): Eukaryota > Viridiplantae > Streptophyta > Mesostigmatophyceae > Mesostigmatales > Mesostigmataceae > Mesostigma > Mesostigma viride. The sequence continues at coordinate 23,554 of RPFO01000978.1, read as the reverse complement.
AACCTAGGTTAAATTGGTCCGAGGACGAGAGTCTCGTCCTCTTGGTTTAATGAATGATAAGTGCGAATACGCCTACACATTGAGCCCGGGGCATTATCCATTTGTAATTGGTATTGCTAGCCAATATAAGTGTGAACTAATTAGCTTGGCATTAAGCCGTGATGCCAGATATCTCACGACTCACGTCGTGAAGCGCAACCTACTTTAGGCTATCTTGAATTATTCCTAATTCCGGCAAGGAGGGTCTTTCGCTACGTAGCTCAGGCTAGGTGAGTCTGGGCAGGGACGTAACACTCAGCTTTGGTGAGCCACTGATGGATCAGGTACTTAGAGTTGAGTTTCTTCAACTCCTCGTCCCTGTCTATGTACAGGACAAACTGTTTGTTATCACGTACGTAGTCAGACTTGTTGACTTTGTACGAGGCCAACCAGTTGAACCCCTTGAGAGCCTGCAGGTGTTCCCCCTTGGTCAACAGCCCTTTTAGGTCTGCTATGAATTCTGTGAAGATTTGCACCTCCTCTGCCCCCTGTGTGCTGGCCCTCCTCTCATACATCTGTACCATTTGTTTTATGCTAGGTGCAGATTGGTGGATCGTGTTAGACACCCTAAGAGCAGGAAACCAATCACGGATGTTATCATGGGACCAGGAATGTTCTATCTTGAAAAGAAACTCAAGTGCGTCCTCCTGCACATATCCCTCAGCTAGACCTGGGAAGGTAATCCTATCTTCCCTACGGGATGCATCAAACCTGGGTCGCTGTGGTACAGCGACAGTCGCTTGTGGTTGAGGTTGCTGCTGCTGCTGCTGCTGCTGCGGTTGCTGTTGCTGATGCTGCCGCTGCTGCTGCTGCTGCTGCTGCTGCTGATGCTGTGGCTGCTGCTGCTGCTGGGTTGTCGCTCCAGCGTTGCTGCCGCCCGCCATACCCCCGGTGCTTGCTGGTGCCCCTCCCCCTGGTGCTCCCCCGTCCTTCCCCTCGTCACCATCCTCCTCTGGATGCGACCGCTGGGGCGTAGACGATGGTCCACACCCCTCCTGCCACTTTCCTTGGCGGACCCGCTTGGCGGCCTTCAGCAGTTGCTCTACTGCTTCTGCTGCCCGCGCCCGTTTGGTCGGGTTGGCCTCCGCTGCGTCCAGCTCCTGGTGGAGTAGTGCAGCGATGCGGTCCAGCTCCATGTCCGTGTCGGTCTGCACAGTGTGTTTGGGTGTGGGGGGTGGGGGGTGGGGTGTGTCTGCACCAGCGCGAACACGCTCACGCGCGTTTAACAAGGCCGCTCCTCGCTGGGCTCTTGCTGGCTGCGGGGTGCGCATGAAGTCCAGTACCGCGTCCTCGGGCAGCGGCTCATGTGGCGCCAGACCACGCTCAAAACGGATTGCATCTCCGAATTCTCCCTGCAGAGCCCAGGTCCTGGCCGCCTCCTGATACCTGCGCAGAGCCCGCTCCTCCTTACGCATGCGCCTGTCTAGGGCTCGTGCGTTCCGCCTGCTCTTCCTCGCCAGCCTGGCCTCCTGCTCCCTCCTCGCCGGGCCCACCATTGATGCCAGTGCTGCCTCCGACCTCCTCATGGCCGCGTCCAGCCGCGCCTGGTGGCGCCGGGTCTTCTCTGTGGCATCGTGCGCCTTCGCACGAAGTCGCCGCAGCTCCCGAAGTTAGATGAGATGCTTAGGCTGACACACGGATTTCCGGCCTGCGCGCCGCGTATTGCCTACCGCGGCTGAGCGGGACACCTCAGTACAGTACGGCAGGGTGTACGGTACTGAGGTGTCATGTGGACCGATGTGCGGTTAGTGCCAGACTGTTCCTAGGTGCTAGCTCGACCCGCCAGGTCTGGTGTAGCCGGGCCTGACGGGCCGAGTCTTAGCTGGATGCTAGTGACGTGGTCGCATGGCATTGCAGTGTACACTTGTCCACTGGTCGTGTGCTGCAGGTAGCACCGCCATAGGCATATAGGTGTAGCACTGGGGAGTGCCACAGCACCCGAGTCTGCCCAGTTCCATTCTGAGCCCTCAGCTTTCATCGCTCTCTCATTGTATTATTGTAATACAATCATCATTCGCTCTCAGCTTTCGCAGTTGTTCGTCGTCCCTAGTCTCCATCCAACTTGGACTGAAAAGTTCGATATTTTTTTTACAAGCAAAAAAAAAGATATGGCTTCCAACAACGGCAACAACGGCAACAACAACAAGGGGAAGGCGCCTGCCAGGCGCACCTCACCCCGCCTTTCGCCGGAGGGCACGCCCTCCACCAACGATGCGAGGGTGACGCCCAACGTCACCTTCCGCACGGTGGTCGCTGACCAACCCAGGCGTCGGGGCCCGCAGGTGGGGCCCGGCGCCCGGGGATGGCGAGCGGTCGTCCGTTTGCCACTGGCGGTTCGTCCGCCATGGCACCTGGGGGGCAGGTCCCCCGGGCACGACGTTCCCCCGTCGCAGGTGACGGGGGTCGTGAGCGGAGTGATTCCTCGAGGAGGATGGCGAGGTGCAGCCTGCGAGGCCTCGGCCTTCGCTTGAGCTTTCGTCGCAGACACCTGCGACGTCTGGCAACCTTTCCGTGGGCCGACAGATGGCCACCATGGACATTGACCGGTATGGGGAACATGTTCCGCCCCCGGTCGCGTTCGGGCGCCCACCCCATTTTCTCCCCCTTGGGGAGGACGACATCCCGGCGTTCATTTCGGTGAACGGCCGGATCTTACATCAACGTTTTCAGCTGCTTCCAGATGAGGAGATCCACGCGATAGAGGTTCATCGGGTGCACACGATGATCGAGGGGCGTTTAGGATGCAGTCCACTGGTTCAGGTGGCAGTTTGGCTGTACTGTTTCGCCAATCGGCCGAGGCACAACCCGGCACTGTTGATCAGTGGGCGTCCAGGCAGCGCCAGAGAGAGGCGCTGCGCGTGGTCGCCAGACAAGAGATCGCGCTGACTCCGTTGGGGCCGTGGCCCCAAGTCACGCCAGTTGGCTGGGGCCCGGATAGGCGTGAGGCGGCTGCGATGCCGCCTGCGACGGAGCGCGGGGCGGCAGACGCCCCCAACACGCCCATGGGTGGTGAAGCCACCCAGGACCCTCTGGCAGGTCAGAGGGTCCAACCTCAGCCGCAGGCTCCCCCGCCCCGCGTGGGGGGCCAGGTGGCTGAGGAGGCCACCGGGGTCGCAGGGACCCCGGCGGCGACACAAGCGCCCGGGGTCGCAGGGACCCCGGCAGCGACGCCGGCGCCTCCGGCGCTGGCGGGGGATGCAGCCCCCATGGAGGGTGTCACGGGCACCTCCAGCGGCTCTGGGGGGCAGGCCCCCTCTAGTCGCACCAAGGACAAGTCCCTGGCAGGGCCGGAGGGGCCCCAGGGTCCCACCGCAGCTGGGCAGCAACCAGCACTGCTGGAGGGCGACCTGCAAGGTCGCGACTTCATCACCCTGGTGATGAGGCCGTGTGGCGTGCCATACAGACAGCCACAGCCTCCTTCCGTGGGCTGGCCGACAGGAGCCAGCAGATGCATGTCGCGGAGGCGGGCAGCCTGGTGTGTGCAATCATCACGCACATCCTGGGCCTGCCCAACCTCCAAGAGGGCACACGCAGGGTGTGCGACGACCTGCTGCCTGCCCTGCAGGCTCTCCTCTCAGGGAGGAGGGTGCAGGGCAGCAGGGTGCGTCTGGTGCGTTTGCTGGAGCTCCTACACAACGCCATCCTGAGAGGGGCGGGTAGGTGGCTAACTCTGCCTACCTGGTTGCATCACAATCTTACTAACCCTACTGACGATGACGTGTCCCTCTCTCCCACCTTCCATGATTGGGAGGAGGCCCGCAGCAGGAGGCGGGAAGTGACACACACTCACACCCCCACCAGCCCACCCCTATGTTGTCTAACCCTCCTACACAGCCCATGTTTGCCCATCCTGCTCAGCTCACTCAAGTAGCACTTCCCTCTCAGCAGGTCTCTCCTGTGAATGCTGCAGCAGCAACACCATCTTCTCCCTCTCCCCCTGCATCCCCCTCTAGGTTGCCCACTTACAATGAAAACCGTCCTGTGGATAGGATTAATGTCAGGGGGCTGCCTGAGGGGTATACTAGGGAGCAGGGGAATCATGCACTTCTCTCTCTGCAGCTGGCTAGGGAGGAACTGAATGTCAAGAATTGGTTTGGATCTCTCATGCAGGGGGATTTTACCATCAGTCCTCTTCTCAGATTCAGAATCTCATTCTTGTCTTCCAGCGTAGGTATCCCAAGTGGCAGGACACGCAGGCTAGGGCAGTTTGGGAGGCTTTCATGAAGGAGCTAACTGACCTCCTCTCCACCCCCTCATCTGTGGACATCTATGGGGCATTCAGGTGGGTAGAGGAATACAGGGTCACATCAGTGGACTATGTGGCTGAGACAAAGAAATATGAGCTAGCCATCAAAGCACGTCCTGATGTCCAGCAGCTAGATCACAAGTTCTTGCTGCGTTCCTTCCTTGAGAAACTCAAACTTGACAAAAACACCTACGCCATGCTTGCAACAGGAATGGCAAAGTACTGGGAGGACATGAAGGAGGCATTGGATTATATCAAGCTGGCCTTGGCTCCCCTTAGCCAGGGGGCCATGGGCACCTCTGTAAAGAGGGTCAGGGGGGAAGAGAGGGAGGAGGAGGATAGGGAGAGGGAAGACAGGAGCAAGAGACCTGTCACTATGGCAGAAGTCAAGTCCCTGCTGGGACAAATGTTTAAGGGCAAGGGCAAGGGCAAGGGCAAGGGCAAGGGCAAGGGCAGGGGCTGGGGCAAGGGCAAGGGTAAGGGGCAGTCTCCCTCCAAGGGGGGCAGCTCCAGCAACAACAACAACAACAGTAACAACAACAACAACAACAACAACAACAACAACAACAACAACAACAATAACAACAACAACAACAAGAAGCAGGACAAGGAGGACAAGTCTTCTCAGCGGTGCACCCGCTGTGGCATGAAGTACCACCTGCGGCCCACCTGCCGCAAGAACGTGGACGAGCTGGGGCATTTGGACGTCCTGTGCCACAAGTGCCACGGGCCGCCCCACGGTGACCCCAAGGACTGCAAGCGGCCTCCTTACGGCAAGAAGTGTGAGTCTCCCTCTCATGCTGGCTTGAGTGTGCCTGCTTCACCTTCTTCTTCTGCATGCCCCACTGTCAGAGCAGTGAGCAGTTCTGGAAAGGTGCTACAGCTGGTTTCAGAAGATTATGTCTCTAAACCAACCTTCACATCTATGGTTCCCAAGGTGTGCAGAGTGTCCCCAGCAGAGGATGCTCAGATCAGTTTTCAGGAGCTTGCTTTGCAGTTGCATTTCCTTTATGGGCATGAAGTGAGTGCAGAGGTGGTGGCAGCAGCAATAGGGGGGGCAGCACTCAGACGTGCATGCCAGGTGGTCAGATCCCACTGCCAGCATTGTCAGTTCAATGCACCCAAACCCCCTAAGTGGCATGTAGCTACCCCACCTAAGAGCAAGGGCAGGGTGGTAGGAGATGTCTTTCATATCAAAGGACAATCTTACTTGGCACTTAAAGATGCATGGTCAAGGTACACAACCATTGAACCATTACCTGGAATGGACAAGACACAGTTGCTCAGGGCTCTCTTGATTGCTCAGGCCAGGTACTACCCTGTGGAGGCATTGTTACTGGATCAGCAGTTCACATGTCTTGCCAATGAACCAGGGTGTGAGGCTATTGATCTGGCTGGGCTAGAAGATCATGAGAGGCAAGGCATTATTGAAAGGGCCATCAGGTCCATTAAAACCCTTGTAGCCAAAGAAGATGGCAATCTGCTGGCTGACAGTGGGTCCTATGCTGACAGAGCTCTGTGGTCCACCAGGTTGTGCCAAGTCCTCAACAGGAGGCCACTCATGAAAACCCCACAAGGGGTGGTCATTACACCAGATGGATTGCATGCAGGCATTTATCCACCTGAGGTACTAGCCCTCTACAACGCACAGCGAGCACAGACAGCTAGCAGGTTAGCTGTCAAGGATGCAAAGCATCCACGTCCCACCTTCAGAGAAGGGGATCAGGTCCTATTCTACAAGGAGTCGGGACTAGGCAAGGTGGGTACCTGGCATGGGCCAGCCACCATCCTAAAGTTTAACACCACTGGCAGGACAGTGTTAGTTAAACACAATGACACGGGAAAAATTCACAGGTGTTCACCTCACAGGATGAAATTGTATTTTCCAACTGTGTCAGACGTGGCAGAGGAGGAAGAGCTGTTGGCCGACAGCCCTGTACAGTTGCCTGGCATCCCAGCGTTGCCCAGTGAGTGGTTGTTTGGAACACCCACTGGTGAGTGTGAGAGCCACACCCACTGTGACACCCAGGTCACCCTTGATGATTGCAGGCAGTCACTGCAGGATTGGCCCCCTGCAGCAGAGGGTCACATTGGCAAAACAGGTGATCAGCAACCTATCACCTCTACAAGTGTGAACATAGCTCAGCCACTAGCTGCACCTTCCAAACGCAGCCTAGCAGACGCTGTTCGCATTTTACAAGCAGCTCATAGAGCCAAAGCTCAAACTGCTGCAGGATCAGCTAAGGTGGGGAAGGTTGGGCAGAATGACAATAGCCCATTTATGGTTGCAGTGGACACACAAGCCCAGGTCAGCATTATCAGTGCCCTGGCTGTGCCCCATTTGCCTTTGGAACCTTCACCCTGGCACCATGTGGCTGATTTCTCAGGGCAGTCATCCCTCAAGGTATTAGGTCAGGTCATGTTGACTATACTCGGTATCCCCACTCCTTTTCAGGTATTGGAAGGTTATAAAGGGAATGCTTTGTTGGGGGATCCTTTTCTCTGTTACCCTGGTGTCTCATATCCAGTGATAGACTATCCATCCAGGACATGGGTGGTGTTGATCTGAATCATTTCAAAATTTCTCTTGAAAAACTTCTTAACACCAACATTGCTTCTGTAAAATTTGCTACACCCAAGTATGCCCCAGGGCAAGAACCCTGTGTGGCAGACCTGGTTCACAACCAAAAACTTCATCCCAACTCATTTGGATTGGGCAAGCATGATGTGGCTAAAATGTCTCCTCTTTCTTATGAACAGATAGAGCAAGACTGTCGCACACACATAGGATTCCTAAAATGGGTGGAGGCCTTTAACAAGGCCAGGGAAGAATGGGTAGTGCCAGATCCTCTTAGTCCTTCTCATACTCCCCTGTCACACCTATTGACAAAAAGCCTGCAGGGTGCAAGCACTTGCGCCTGAAGTTTGTGTGTAAACATAAGCCAGCAGCAGATGGGTCAGTCATCTTTCATGCTAGACCTTGTGTGACAGAGTTCAAGGGCACCACTGATCTGACAGAGGCAGAGTTGTACACGCCAGGCATTCAGCAAACATCCCTAAAAATCTTGCTGTCTGTCTTTGTGGGTCATCTCAATGATGGGGATGACTATATCTGTAAGGCTACAGACATTAAAAGGGCTTTCCTGAAAGGCTCACCTGAGATAGCACAACAAGTGTGGCATGGTCAGGTGTACGTAGTCTCCACTCCCAGAGTTTGGGCAAAACACATCCCTCAGCAGTACCTGAAAGCTAACATAGGTGTTGAAGGGCTGCAATCAGCTCCTCGCATTTTCAGGATGTCAGCTCAGGCTGTGTTTGAAAAGTTAGGGGCTAGATATGATGACATAGACCCTTGCTTCTTTGTGGTCCCACACCCTCATGGCATTCTCACCTTTGTGTGGCATGGGGATGATCAGCTGATTGCTGGGCCAAGGCGTGCTGTGGATGATTTTATTCAACAAGTGTCACAGCATTTTGAGATTGGCAAGCAAGTAGAGCTGGGCACCACTGCCATAAAATTTTGTGGCACAATGTTACAACTCCAGCAGCATCAAAACCAGTGGGTGTGTGCACTCTACTCTCCCAATGATTACATGCACAGCTGCTTGGAGGTTTTGCAAACAAAAATCAAACCTGGAGCCTGTCCTACCATTAGAGGCAAGCTGGGGTGGTTGTGCTCAACGTGTGCACCTCACCTGGCTGTGGTTAGCAGAGTTGATGATGATGTCTTGATGCAAGTAGGTCACAAAGCCATCACCAAAACTCTCCAGGAGGGCCCTCCCCTTATCTTGCACTCCTTGGATCTCCACAAAACCATTCACATCCAAGCTATGATGGATAGTTCCATGGAGTCCAGGCAGATTACCAAGATGCAGGCAAGGGAGTCAGGCTTGTATTTTGTGCAGAATGATGATGCACCCTTGTCTCTCATTTCATGGTACAGCCGGTTGCATAGACGCAAGGCTGTCAGCAGCAATGCTGCTGAGTGCAGGGCAGTGGTGTCAGCAGTGCTTCATGCCAGGTACTTGAATCATGTGCTGGTTTGGTTGCAGATGCAAGCAGGCAGCAATGCTGGGGTGGTGGCACACTTGCTCACTGACAGTCAGTCAGTCCTCAGTTTCCTTGCTAACCCCTATGCTGTCCACACTGATCTTGACTGGGTGGTCCTGAAACAGGAGTCCACCTACTGGGAGTCCACCCGTCACGTGGAGGACAAACACAACGCTGCTGATGCACTCACTAAAGTGCCTCAGCAGGCAGCTGAACAATATCAGCTGTTGTACCACTTGATGAACCCCTATGGCAAGCAGGCAACCCTGCCCCATAGGGGGGACGCCTAGCAGGGTCCTGTTCACCAGGGCCGCCTAGGTCACCCAGTACCCCTTGGGCAGGTCCAAGGGGTAGGTTGTGGCTTCCAGCAAGGGGGGTTGGTTGGAGTCTGTTTTCATACATCTGCGTGCCCTATGCCCAATAAAATCTGTTTTGATTTTCTCAACACCATGGAATTTCGTTATGCACACCTTCATAGGTGGGCATGGGATGTATCTCACACCTTTATTCCCTAGGGCGTATGCCTTGGTGGAATGGCCTTGAGCTCAGTGGCTCAGGTGCCCCCATTCAAGTGGAGGGTCAAAGCTCCCTTGACAGGTGGTTACCCAGGACCCCAGTTCACTGTGGCTATCCTGGGCCACCTGGCCTTACTGTTCAGTGGCAGTAAGGCATGGGTGCTGTCATGTTGTCTAGTACAACGTGCTCAGCACAGGTGCAGGATGAAATATTCCTGTCACCTGTCACCAGGACTTCAGTCACCCATGTGCAGGGCAGGGGTGGCTGGTCTCCCACGTTGTGCAGGTGCAATGTGGCCAGGTCCAGGATGTCATAGTCCTGTCACCTGTCACTCGGACTTCAGCCCCCTCTGTGCAGGGCAGGGGTGGCTGGTCCTCACATGTTGTGCAGGTACAACATGGACAGTGCAGGGTGCAATAAACCTGTCCACTGTCACTCCTCAGGTTGCAGGTAACCTGAGCTCAGTTGACCCAGCCTGGCTGGGTATTTTCTCTCTGAGTGGGCGATGATGATGGAACAACATGGAACCTCTTAAACGGTTACCTTGGCATTTTTTTACAAGGGCTCTCTTGGCTGGTGGTGCACTCCCTGGATAGGCAGACAGGCATAGCTATCTCCCTTGTGAGCTCGCGAGGAGGAGGAACTCCCCGGGCATGTTGAGCTAAACGTGATGCCATCACAAGTATTGCACGAGTTCTGGGGCCCATCTTTTTCAGTCCAGATGTTGCAGTATGGGTGTCAGTTGCTCAGCACCTCAGTCAGCTTGGAGTCAGTCTCCTAGCTGGGCAGGGTCAGGCTTGAAGTCGCTAGCCTTCAACCTGAAAGGAAAACATAATGGGAGTTAGATGAGATGCTTAGGCTGACACACGGATTTCCGGCCTGCGCGCCGCGTATTGCCTACCGCGGCTGAGCGGGACACCTCAGTACAGTACGGCAGGGTGTACGGTACTGAGGTGTCATGTGGACCGATGTGCGGTTAGTGCCAGACTGTTCCTAGGTGCTAGCTCGACCCGCCAGGTCCGGTGTAGCCGGGCCTGACGGGCCGAGTCTTAGCTGGATGCTAGTGACGTGGTCGCATGGCATTGCAGTGTACACTTGTCCACTGGTCGTGTGCTGCAGGTAGCACCGCCATAGGCATATAGGCGTAGCACTGGGGAGTGCCACAGCACCCGAGTCTGCCCAGTTCCATTCTGAGCCCTCAGCTTTCATCGCTCTCTCATTGTATTATTGTAATACAATCATCATTCGCTCTCAGCTTTCGCAGTTGTTCGTCGTCCCTAGTCTCCATCCAACTCCCGATGCTGCGCCTCCCTGGCCGCACGCTCCCTAGCCAAACTGTTCTCAGCCATGGACCGCACCATTGCCCGCTTCGCCTTCCGCTGGCAATGCCTGGTGTACTCTATCTTGGCCAGGCGCTCGGCCTCGACCATAGCTGGGTCCATCAAAACCAGCTCCTCACCCCGCGCTCCGGGCTGCATCTCCACCGAGGAGTCGGTCTCCTGCAATACATCCCCAGCCATGCGCCTAAAGGAGCGCGCTGTGCGCCTGTGCGCAAAGGTGAAGAGCTCGTTCTTCTTGCGGAGAACGTATGGGGGCGCCTCTCGCGCGCCTGTCGGCCCCGCGCGCAAACCCGCCCTCGCCACTCGATCCCGCTCCAGCTGCCGCTCCGCGAGCTCCCGGGCTATTCTGTCCATCTCAGTCTCCGCCCGCAGCTGAGCCTCGCGCTGAGCCTCCAGCTCGCGCTGCTGCTCCAGCTCCTTGCGCAGCTGGGCCTCCTGCCGAATGCGCTCGGCCTCGCGGCGGAGCAGCTCTTCTCGCTTCTCCCTGTCCTCCGGCAGCTCAAGATCCACAAGGTCCTCGTCCTCGTCGTAGCCATCTGACGGGATGTCCCCCAGTACCGGCACCACCCTCCCCGGCCCCGTAACCAGCTCGGGTGCCGTGGGCTGCCCTTCAGCCGGTGGTGCATTGGGACGCCATACATTGTACAGCGGCGGCCTCGCCGCCAGCTGATCCAGGAACCGCGGGTCCTCGTCCGAAGACGAGCGACCACTGCCGGCATCGCTGCCAGCGTGATCATTCCTACCCTGCCGGCCCCGCACTGCCGCCCGGTAGTCCAAATCTTCGGACGATGGGGACAGGCTTGACTCCGAAGAGCCCTCACGATCAGAAACGTTCGACATTTTAAAAATGAGAGAGGATGATAAAAACTGTGAGAGTTTTTATAAATGCAAGTTATAGCACTCGTGCAATGGATGCGAACGTCTTTTTGATTATGCAATGGCTGGCATATATCAATCCATGCAAGCTTGCCAAGCTGGATTGCATGGGCACGTAGGTTAGGGTAACCTAGCTATCCTGTACTAGTGCTAACCAATGAGGTGCTGGCTCCGTCCAGCTAGATCTACTCCAGCTAGGACTGATACGATGCCCACAGGCACCGGCTGCCTAACAGCACTACGTGGATGGTCCTGGACCTCCCCTAGGACCTCCGTACAGGACTAGCACTGCAACCACCTTGTGGTCTGCATCACAGCTCATAAACCCTACCACGTGAATACCCACGTGCGTGTGCCCTACATATCTCAGTGCTAATATCTAGCACCCACGTGCCCAATATGGCACGTGCGGATCTAAACCCTAGTAGAGATATGTCCAGTGTACTACACCACCGTCCATGTCCGTATCCCACTTGGGAGACGGGGACAACGCCACGTGTACTGATAGTCTAGGCCTGAAGTCCTAGAATAACTGGGGTACATGGTCAACCGCGCGCTTGTGCGCGTAAGTTTATTTCCATCATAATTGTCGGTATTTTTCCTGCTGCATTTTGTACATGTCGCACTAGTTTGCTGAGTTTCGATTGTTTCATGAGTATGCATGCAGCCCGGCCCCGTGAGAATTTGACGTGGAAGAGCCGAAAGTATGTAATGGTCTTCTTCGTCGCATGCAGCCAAATGATGCAGCGTAACCACCCAGCAACGGGTGATCATGAATTATGTAAGGGTTGGAAACTAGCAGTCTTGCTCATTTCTTGGCGATATCCCAGCTGCCCCCTTTATTTGCAAGATATTGCTCATGATGCAAGAAGGCTGGAGCAGTGAAGGCAACCTGGGACAAGGCCGGATGTGAGGCAGCTGACGTGGTGGGAAGGGGGGGGCAGCCGACCAGGTGGGGGCAGCAGGGGTCGGCAACCCAGCCGCGGGAGCACCACCACCAACGGATCAGGCCACCCGCCCAGCCAAGAAAAAGTCCAAGCCTTCTCTCCCTCCTCTCGAGCTTCCGCCACAGCGCACTGTGGCAAAGCATGCCGAGGTGCTGACAACGGCGGACTGGGCCAAATACCAGGTTTTCACCTTGTATGGTGACGGCCTGACGTACTACGGAAACCCTGACCCACAGGACCCGTATGCAAAGAAGTATGACAACCACTGGCGCATGGTGGTCAAGTAAGTATCGTTGCATGGGTTGGCTCCAAGATATACTGGACCATTTATGTGACAAGAATGTACACTCTGTATGTAACTCTGCAAACCCATGCCATGTGTGACTAGGTAGCATGCAGTACATATGTCTACCGCACACATGCGACAGGTCACGTCGGCATGATCAAATGGGCCAACATATTAGTAGGCGTATGAGCACACACACATCACACATCACACATCGATCACACATCACCCATCACACATCGCACATCACACATCACCCATCACACATCACGCGTTCATCACACGTACATATGCACTGTCACACGCACACGCACCACAACACAGGGACGCACCCCCCCACACCCCCACACCCCCACACCCCCACCCCCACCCCAACCCCCAACCCCCACCACCACCATGTACCGCCGCCGCCGCCGCCACCACCACCACCACCACAACAACCAACAACAACAACAACAGCATTGTACTTCGCATTTGTAATGCATTATTATGGTGTGTGGTTGTGTGTCTTGGCACGTTTCTTATGTGCAGGTACCCTAAACAGCATGAGCAGAAGCGCACGGAAAGGGTGAAGCAAACGTTTGTGATCGCTGACTGCGGAGTCGCATGGTGCCTTGTTGCGATGTAGACTTTTCCCTGTGGGCCCAACTGCCCTTCATGTTTTTAATATCTGGCCATCATGTTGTAAACGGAGGTATTAGGGTTGCCGGTTGCGTCATTAATAATCGCACCCGCCTGCCGTATTTCTGGCACACCTTGAATAGGCTAGGTAGGGCTTGCCGTGACCTTTCCGGCACAGTTTATATAGCACTGAAACGAGTGCAGACAGTATAGCTGAAACTAGCGCATTATAGGTGTTACATATCCATGCAGTTAGCATATTGGGGCACCAATGTGCTAGATGGATGCAGGTTGAGGAGACCTTTCCAACGCCGTGTCAACCGCCTAGAACAGACAAGGGACTAGAAAGTTATCAAGTCCCGAAGTACTGCCGACCGGTGGGCGAGGGCGGGGCACGCTCAGGGCATAGTGGACAGGACACGTGGCAGGCCGTGCCTGCACAGGCTTAGCCTGTACACTCACGTGACTGGGACACAGTGTACTGAGGGCTCAACGGTACTGTGGCTAGTAGAAGCAAGTAACCAGCCAGCAGGTCTGCAAGGATGTAAGTCCTTGCAGGACTGTGGCAGGTCCTGTGCTGTCCTAGACACAGGATAGCCAGAGATTCCTGTATGCTGCCTGCAACAAGGATGCAGGGCAGCGATACGAGGCTCTGGCAATGTAGCGTTGCCCAGCGTTGCTCATGACCGAGGAACAAGGATGGAACGAGGTTGCATATAGCTCGAGGCTCAACGAGGCAACGAGCGTCTTCACACACGAACCTTGGTCGTCACGACGAGTGGCGAGCCTATCGAGGGTCGTAGGCCTGGTGTGAGGATAAAGGTTGCTAGCCAGCAGCCTAGGGTCATTCCAGCCGGCAAGGACCAGGAGCTCACATGCTCTGCTGACGAGTTGCTGCGCAAATCGTACTATTGCTTCCAAGCGCTTTCATGTCTGGTTCATCGTCAAGCAGCCACGGTGCTGGTGAGGCGAACGAGCAGAGAGACGCGCAAGCGTTTTTCCCCTACCGTAACCAAGCAAACGCTCCAACATTCGTGCAAGCGGCCTACGTAGCGAGGCACTTGGCAGAAGAGGGGTGGGTGGCGGTGAGTGGGGGAGGCAGCAGGCCAGCGGCGGCGGACCCGATTATACAACGGGCTCGCGTCGTGATTTCTCCAGGTGAGACGGGGCGAGTGGCGGTGGAAGAGTTGGTGCGTATTCGGGACGCGCTAGCTGAAACTGCTAATCGTGTGGAGGTCGCTTATCAGGGCGCCCATATCACGCTAGCCGGTCTCGACCTAGCCAGGGAGGCGCTTAGCCAGATTGTGGCAACAGCGCTCGGCAGCACCCGACTGTTTAACCACTGGGTGGCTACAGCAGTGCTAGGAGAGGGGGTACCAGACGCCGACATCATCCGGAACGCGCGTGCTCGGGAGGCGGTGAATCCTTGGAGCACGGCGGAGGTATTTGCCCAAACCATTGAGAATCTTGTTGCTGTCCTTTTGCAAGAGTCGAGAGGGTACGCAGACAGGTTCTATATTACTACGCAGCCTTTCGGAGTGTACTCCAGGCTTGATACACCGAGGCCGGAAAACACCACTGCGTGGGGTCCGGAGGTGGAGATTGTCACGGGGTCGAGAAGACGCCTGAAGACGTCCATTTTGAGTGGACTGACAAGCCAGAGGGCTCCGTCAAGCGCTCAGCCCAGCAGATAAACGAGGGCGACGGCACTACCGAGACCTACGAGGCAAGGCAGAGAGCTGATCTGCATATCCCTCGTGAGGTGACTCACGAGTACGATCGTTACGGCCGAGGCGAGCAGAACGAGCTTGTCGGCGGCGGTAAGCGGTGGGTACGCGATCTTGCTTGGCATCGCAACCCAGGTGAGACACAACATCCAGTCGAACGCAAGGCAGACGGGCGACCTGTGACCTGCGTGCTGGGAGAGTTCAACCCAGACCTCCAGATTGTCGCAGAGGCAGCAGCAGCCATACCGGTTGCTGAGGGTGTTGAGCAGCGTCAAGACCGTGAGGAGGGGCAGGCGAGTGCAAGCCAGGAGGCGGCCTCGTCTGGAGTAAGTGCGTGAGCCTGAGTGGGTTCCAGCAACCGTATCTGCGTGTGTTGTCTGTGGTATTTTATAATGCTTCGTAACACGCGCGGGGCGGCAGCGGGAGCGGGGCGGGAGCGGGGGATGGCGGGGTGAGGCAAGGGCAGACACAGGAGGCCCCGCCAACGTCGTGCCAGAGGGACAGGCGATCCCAACGGCAGAGGGCGTCAATGGCAGGAGGGCATCCAACCGGAAGAGGAAAGAGGTGGCACAAGGGGAGGAGCGTGCAGGGTGGCCAACCGACGGCGTGGTGCTGACGGGGGAGGGCCAGAATGATGCTGAACGTCAAGCACCTGGTAAGAGACCATGTGTGCCTGCGTCTGGTGTTCCTGCAGCTATGTTCCTGCGCCATTAGCACCTGTAGGAGCTGCTGTCATTGGCAGTGACCCTCGTGCTTTGCCTGGGACTAGACCTCATATGAGTGCTGTGGCTGTGATGAATGGCCAGAAGCCTCTCAAGCCTCCTGTGGGACAGGAAGAGCTAGACAAGTGGTTGGAGGATATGGAGCTAGTTTCATGCTCTGTAGATCCCACTGTCAACCTTGTGCAGGTATTCCACACATCCACGACTAATAGGGATTCCAGTGAGCGTGTGAGGGACAAGGCTAGGCAAGCTGTCAAGGACAAGCTGACTTGGTCTCAGTTCCTAGAGGGCCTACGTCAGGAGTTTCTGATAAGGTACTCAACCTCACTAATCACTATAAGCTCAGCTATGATACCTTTGAGATCAAGGGCACAATAGCTGAGGAGCTGCAGCGGCTCACACGCATCAGGGAGAAGGGGGCCAAGCATGGCTTCAATCTGACTGATAGAGCAGTGGCAGATTACTTCCTGGATCGCATGGGGCTGAGTGTGGATGGGAGAAATGCAGCTAGGATGTTTGCTGATCAGACAGATGGGACGTGGCCAGCCTTGCAAAAGGTTATTTTAATATCCGTCCATCTGACAATGCTGCTTGCAAGGCAATCCAGGTGACTGGTGCCCCTTCAGCCTCCGCTCATCAGGTCCATGGTGACGCCCCTGGGCAGGGTGCTCAGGGAGAAACCAGACCTAGTAGGCGTCAGAGGGCTAACAGGCGCAGGCAGAATGGTAACCAGGGTGGCAAGGGCCAGCAGCAGGGATCCAAAGGCAAGGGTCAGCAGCAGGCTGGTGGTCACCAGGGTGGTCAGCAGAACAAGGGTGGCCAAGGGCAAGGCAAGAGCCAGGGCCAGGGCACCCAGGCCAGTCAGAGCAGCCAGAACCAGGGTGGCCTGAAGAAGGCTGCTGCTGGGAAGGATGACAAATGCTTTGGATGTGGCAGGACGGGTCATTGGCGACGTGACTGCCCAGACCAGGCCAAGTCTGCTGGAGCAGGCTCTGGCCAGGTGGGTAAGCCATGACTTGAGATGTTGTCCCCTGTAAATAGTCAATCACCCCTAGTGGGACGAACAGTTGTACATAGTAATGGGGGTGTCCCTCTTGTGCAGCAGCAAGGGGTTGGGAATGATGAGGTGCTTCCACTCAATGATTGCAATAACGCTGCTGCAGCAGTGGAATTCCCTGTGCCTGTGGCAGGTGCAGGGTCTCCAGTTGTTGGGGTTGACTCTGGGAGTCAAGCCGCCAGACTGGAAGGACCTGCAGCTTCTGTGGGAACCGGGGCTGGCTCTGGGAGCCGAGCTACCTTGGAGGAGGTCCCTGGAGCAAGAGAACAGCAGGTGGGTCGTGCTATCCCAAGCACACAGTCTTTGTCACGTTCCTCTCTGTGCAGCCAGGCTGACAGGGGGTTGAGCTATGCTCAGGCTGGAAACACTCTACACCATATCTTTGGCCACTCTAAGCAGGCAGAGATGTTTGCTTGGAAGATTGGCAAGGAGCCTTTGCTAGAGGCCTGCAGTGCAGCTGCTCAGAATTGTGTCTGTCAGGAGAATGCTGTTCGCCTCCCACAGTCCCATGCCAGAGAACCTGCTAGAGAGCGGGGGGATATCCAGGTGGACATCCAACACATCAGGGGCATGTATCTGTTGGTGGGGGTGGATAGGTTTAGCAGATATAGGTTGCTGACCATTCTTCCTGGAATGCAGGAGCATCAGCTGTTGATGGGTCTCCAGTCTTTGTTGCCAGGCTTTGGGGTGTACACCAAGGTGCAAGCTGACTTGCAGTTTGACTGCTTGATCAAGCTGGCTGACCAGCTTCCTTGTAAGTTGGTAGTGGTCCCTAGGGAATCCCATGGGCAGCAGGGAGCTGTAGAGAGATCTATACGTGAAGTAAAAACAGTGGTGCTAGCAGCTAGGAGTGTGCCTGTTGTGGCATCAGCTCTAGAGAAAGCAGCTTGGTGTAAGGGGATTGAGGAGCAGCTTAACCACAGGGTAACCTATTACTATGATGGTGTGGCAGTCTCTCCCCTGGCATTGCAGTTTGGTATGCTATCACAGGACGTGGTGGCAGCCTGCCTGAAGAAGGCAGACAGGGTGTTTTCCAGATTGAGGCGTAAGGACAAGGGTTGGAAAATGCTGAGGCCCCAGGTGGGACTGAGGGTCAGGATGTGGAAGGAACCGTCATTACCAGGCAAGCGTGGCAAGTGGCAAGATGGGCAGGTAACCCATGTTGAGAAGCTAACCATTCTTGTCTGGTGGCTTTGGAGAGTAATCCCAAGCACGTGTACAGGCTATCCTGGGCTCACGTCAAGGAGAGAAGGCCAACTGCAATCTGGCCTGAAGACGGCCCTGATCCTCCCTTGGAGGGAGATGAGCAGGATGAGAGCCAGGCAGCAGATGCTAACCCACCATGCTTGGATTATGGTCTGTCCTGGATGGATGAGGGTGAGCAGGAGTCTGCTGAGACGTCTGTCACAAGGCCAGAGGTGGCCAGGGCTGCACCACAGTCCAGGGGGCTGCTTATGGCGGACATCATTCGAGCTCTGCAGAACAGCAAGCGTGATCCCAAGGTATCTAAGCTCACGGGATGGGGGTCATGTGGGGCACCAGCACTAGAAGTGGATACCAACTCACAGGTGTCCATTCTAAGGGTAGAGGATGCTGCAGGCTTGCAGTGGTCATCCCCTAGCTGCCTAGCTGTGTCTGATTTCTCTGGGAATGTGTCCATGAAGATCTTGGGAGAAGTGAGTGTGCCTATCCTGGGGGTGCCCACCACGTTCAGTGTGGTTGAAGGGTATCAGGGGCCTGCCATTCTAGGTCAGAACTTCTTGTGCTTACCAGGGGTGAGGATATCCTCTGAGGAGCTAGCATTAGAAGGGCAGGGCCGCCTTCCCTTGCAGAGATATCGCTACTCCCAGGGTCTTAGTGTGGCTGTAAGGGCTGTGAGGGGTCTAGAGGCAGAGGGTCCTGATACAAAGGAGCCCATTGCTGGGGACCTGCTGATCCTCCCTACTACGTTTGACCCACGTGAGTTGGGTGTGCAGAGGTACCAGATCCCAGGAACGAGTCCTGTACCTTGGCGCAAGCTAGTGGAGATGATGCAAAGCCCCAAGATGGCTAAGGCATGGACTCTTGGCTTTGTTGCTTCTGGGCATGAGTGGATAGTTGCCAACTGTGCAGAGCCTGTGGATGTCCTCCCTGAGGATCACCAGCTGCTCAGGTTGATGTTTGTCCTCAAGCTCAAGGAGGTAGATGGCGTGCAGGTGCCACATGTTAGACCAGTTGTGACTGAGTACCATGGCACTGGACAGTTAGCAGATGAGGAGCTTTACACACCAGGGATGCTGCATGATACATGGAGGATTTTGTTGTGCATTTATTTGTCTTTTCTGCAGAAGGGGATACCCTATAGCTCTGTGTTGGTAGATTTCAAGAGGGCTTTTCTTAAGGGTGATCAGCAGGAAGCACAGGATACTTGGCGCACAATACCCCCTTTCTTTGTTAAGGTGCCTGCAGTGTGGAGGGCAGAGCTGAAGACGAGGTATTTGAGGATTCTCAAAGGCGTGGAAGGCCTTAGATCGAGTCCCATCATCTGGAGGAAGAGCTTGGAGAAGTACCTCAGGTCTGTCTGTGGTCTCTCAGTCTCTCCAGTTGATCCTTGTCTGTTTCAGGGTAGCTATGAGGGGCTGCCAGCGTTTGCCTCCCTGCATGGTGATGATCTGCATCTCCTGGGCCATCCCACTTGGCAAGAGTTGACTCTGGCCAGGATCCAGAAACGGTTTGAACTGGGTAAGATCCAGTACATGGTTGAGAATGAGCCCATGGTGTTTTGTGGAATGCAGGCGACCTTGGTCCATCAGCAGGGTACATGGTCCATCCAGCTGGAGGGTGGTAAGGATTATCCTCAGCAGATCATAGATGCCTTGCAGGAGCCCATCACCCAGGCCAGATGTGCAACAATACGAGGTATGTTGGCATGGCTGGCCAGCATTTGTGCTCCTGACCTGTTGGTACTGAGTCGGTTGACCGATTCCCAACTGGTTGAGGTGGGTGCTGAGAGAGTGGTAGAGGCTGTTCGCATGTCTCCCCCTCTCATGCTGGGTCCTTTGGATTTGTACAGGCCTTTTGACATGATGCTCTATGTGGACAGTTCTATGGATAGTAGGAAGGTCACAGAGGTCAGGGGCCGTGCAGCAGCATTAATATCCCTGGTGCAGGAACAGTCCTCTCTGGTCTGCTGGTACAGTCGGTTGCAAAACAGGGTAACTCCCAGCAGTGACATTGCTGAGTGCAGGGCAATCTGTGAAGGGCTTCATACTGCTCTTTACTTGAGGGAGCTATTTTACCAGCTATGTCAAGTGGCTTCCTGTCGGTTGCAGATGCACACACTGGTAAGAACTGACAGCATGGGCATGGTGCAGTTTGTGCACAGGCAGCTGGCCAGGAGCAGGGACCTTGATTATTTGTTGCTCAAGGAAATGTCTTGCTTAGCTAACATTGAACATGTGGCTGGCGTGGACAACCCTGCAGATGCTCTCACCAAGCTGGAGGAGAAGGCTGAGCTGCAATACCCTTTGCTTCGTGGGCTCATGGCCTCCAAGGGGGGAGGGCCAGAGTAGACCAAACAGCCTTGCTCTAGGTGGGAGGCATCCCAGTGGGCTGGGCAGCCACGTGGTGGCTGACAGCAGGTCCTTCAGAGTTCAGACACACTCTGCTGGACAGGGGTCAGGGTGGAGTCACTCCCCTGGCTGAGAATTTCGCCTGGCTCTGTCATGGAGCTGCAGAAGAGTCTTAAGGACTTTGTAATGGGCCTTGGGTCTTCATGGAATGGACCCTGCAAGGGCAGCCCAAGTGTTGGCTCTAACAGGTTGCTGTACATTTGTATATATTCTCTGTAACCAACCTGTTGCATGCTAATAAAATCCCTGGTTGTGTGACCATGTTGGACGTGGTTGCCAGGGGCCTCACTATGGGTTATACTCCTTTATAATAAAACATAATCTTGTTATTGTCATGTCTTGTTGTTTGTGATGCTCAGTTCCAGGAGCTGATCCAAACCTGGAGGATATGGGGTGGGGTTCGATTCCCCAGCTGACCTCAGCCTGGCATGTATGAATCCTGAGTTTATCCCTCAGTGAGGACATGGGCTCCCCATGTGTTGGCTAACATTTGTCAGGGCTCTCTCAGTCTTTGGAAGGATTTAAAAGATAAAGGAGGCTCCGTGGCGGGCGCCATATGAACGGGCGCCTGTGATAACTGGATGACCAGGAACTCACAATAGTACGTTCATGGACTCCTCTATCCAAACTCCTCTGACTAAGTGAAGACCTAACTTTAATCTACACCAGGTTCCCAAAGAAAGGGTTGGGATGTCATGTGGGTCAGAGGGCAACCTTTGAACCAATGAGCAGGCCTAGCTAATATTTGGAGGCACCTCAGGTTCCAAAAGAAAAGGCAGGTCTGGTCTCTGGGAGGGATCAGATGTCTGAAGGCTTGTGGGGACAGTGGCTGATAGGTTCTCAGGCTGGTCCAAGCTCCAAAACAAGAAAGGGTTGGAGTTAGCATATTGGGGCACCAATGTGCTAGATGGATGCAGGTTGAGGAGACCTTTCCAACGCCGTGTCAACCGCCTAGAACAGACAAGGGACTAGAAAGTTATCAAGTCCCGAAGTACTGCCGACCGGTGGGCGAGGGCGGGGCACACTCAGGGCATAGTGGACAGGACACGTGGCAGGCCGTGCCTGCACAGGCTTAGCCTGTACTCTCACGTGACTGGGACACAGTGTACTGAGGGCTCAACGGTACTGTGGCTAGTAGAAGCCAGTAACCAGCCAGCAGGTCTGCAAGGATGTAAGTCCTTGCAGGACTGTGGCAGGTCCTGTGCTGTCCTAGACACAGGATAGCCAGAGATTCCTGTATGCTGCCTGCAACAGGATGCAGGGCAGCGATACGAGGCTCTGGCAATGTAGCGTTGCCCAGCGTTGCTCATGACCGAGGAACAAGGATGGAACGAGGTTGCATATAGCTCGAGGCTCAACGAGGCAACGAGCGTCTTCACACACGAACCTTGGTCGTCACGACGAGTGGCGAGCCTATCG
Organism: Mesostigma viride; assembly: GCA_009746045.1. Classification (NCBI taxonomy): domain Eukaryota; kingdom Viridiplantae; phylum Streptophyta; class Mesostigmatophyceae; order Mesostigmatales; family Mesostigmataceae; genus Mesostigma; species Mesostigma viride. The sequence continues at coordinate 2,097 of RPFO01000978.1, read as the reverse complement.
AGGGTCGTAGGCCTGGTGTGAGGATAAAGGTTGCTAGCCAGCAGCCTAGGGTCATTCCAGCCGGCAAGGACCAGGAGCTCACAAGCTCTGCTGACGAGTTGCTGCGCAAATCATGCCACACAACTCGGTGGGACATGTCCCACCAACCTGTGTTTTGTATGTGTATGAACATGTGTCCCACCTACATGTAATTGAAAATTTGCCTGTCCCACCGACCTGAATTTTGAACATGTAACTGTCCCACCACACTGAATTTTGAAAGCTACCCTGTCCCACTTACATGAATACCTGAAACATGGCTGTTCCACGTACCTGAACCTGGTCTCTCCTAGGTGAAAAGTGTTCCACTCGCGTCCCACCTACGTGAGCTGCCCCTGTAATGGGACGTGTTCCCGATGTGCATATTTCGGCCCATTATTACTTCAACATACAATTTCATGGGCGATATTAAACTATATGAATTAAATGCATTTCCTCTTTCCTTAATCCTTCTAGTTATAACTTTTTTCATGTTTGGTTGGTGGTTATCCATGTAGGGCATGTGGCGGTGCAAGAGCGCGCGCGGGTGCCTGCGAAGTTTTCAGTTGTCGCGCCTATCAACCCAGGTAAGCAAGGAGTAGAGGGAAAGACTAAGAATATATTTTCTGAATTTCTAGGTCATAGTTGTCCTTTTGCACGAGATGGAAGCGTTATGCCATGGGGCTTTATCTGTTGGTAATAGCCCCCCTGAGAACGCTGCTCTGCAACTTTGTTGGTATGTTCATACTTGTCACGCGCAAGTGGTGCAGATTTCACATCCACATGTGGATATAAACCCTTGGCGTATTGGCACTACATGTTGGTCCTGAGGTAAGGAATCCATGCTACCCTAATAACGACTAATGCACTGAATGCTCCCTTTCAGTTTCCAGCGGAATACACAATGATGAGTTGTTTTCAGATACTTCTTGGGCCAACGTCGGCAAACGCGGGGCCTAAAGCTATTGGGATCTAGCGGAAGCTATTTTAAGTTGGTTTATTTTTTGGAGTATGTTGGCAGCCCCCAGCAGCTATTCCTAGACTTGCTTGGCCATTTGAGGTGGCGATCGAGGTTAGTTCATAACTTCTTTCTTCGCTGCCCTTTTTCCTTTTGCGGCGTTGCTGAGCCAGGGATAATCCGAGGTGCTCTCCTTAGTCCTGTCCTGCATTGGCACAAGGAACAATGCCATCGCTCCAAAACGCAGTCAGTTCGGCGACCAGGCATCGCGTAATTGGTTCGCCGCTATCTCGCTCGCTAAAGCCGGTGCGGCAACGCAAGCATCCTTCCTCACAGCGCGGGGAAGCATCCTCCCCTCCCACCGCCACCTTCCCCGCAAAGGAAAGTATGTGGTGGCATATGAATACGTTTTTGTCCGCAGACTATACATCATACGCAGCTTGCCGTACGATACGGTACTCTTTGCGTATTACGTACTCTCACGTATTATCTTTCTCTGCTTCCCGCCACCCCCCCCGCCCCACGCACCGGCACCCTGCCACCCTTGCCACCGCCACCGCACCTCCTCCGCCACCTTCTCCGCACTTTCTCCCGCCACGTCCCATGTTGGAGCACCTCCACTGCGGCAGCGCCGGCACCGATTGTCGGAGCACGGCGACAACCGTTTTCCAACGTACCGTTGCCCCGTTCCATGTCGTTATCTCATTTTCCCGTTCGCACTCGCTCATGCCTTGTAGCGACATGGTCCTGGAATGGTTTTGTTGTAAGCATCTTCCCATGATAATGGATTATTGGCATATGGCATTATGTGAGCTTATAATGGCAACTTTGTTTATTGGCGTCCCCAGCGTAAATTGCACCCACCAAATCCATGACTTATGTTGTACTTGTAATTAGTTTCTGCATCGTTGTTAATTTCTTATGTTGCTGACTCCAAACAGGGAAGTTCAGACAAATATCCAACACCATGCCCCAAGTTGTGAGCACAAACAAGGCAAACCAGGAAAAGGAAGGCCTCTACAAGTGTGCTGCAGAGGTATTTCCTGGAAGGCGCTGCTGTGACAACTACGGGCCACCCATCCGGACAATCCACTTGTGCCGCGGAACCACTTCAATTCGTT